>APFE030677457.1:253147-264291 GCA_000404065.3 Pinus taeda
GTGGTTTTCACCCACATTGGGTTTCCACCTTACATCTTGTGTTCCTTGGTGTGACTGTCTATTTTGTGTTCCTGCTCATTATTATATGGTTCTCACATACAAATTAATGACAAACATCTTAAGAATGATTTAAATTATAAGTTTGGAAGGTATATGCAAATATTTTTATAAATTGAAAAAGAGTTTGATAATACTGATTCACCCCCCCTCTCAGTATTATTTCCAACAATTGGTATCAGAGTAGGTCCTTCAACAGAAGCTTGATCACTTGAAGGAAGATCTATCATCATGAGCAACGACGAAAAGGAAGCATCTATCAGGCCACCAATAATTGATGGGACCAACTTCCTCTATTGGAAGGTAAGAATCATTGCCTATCTTCAATCTCCTGGTACAAAAGTTTGGGATATTGTGGAGACAGGATATACATTTCCGTCAACAACTCCTACAGATCCAGCAGAGAAGAAGAAGTATGAAACAAATGCAAAAGCTGTCAATACTCTATTGGCAAGTCTATCTCAATCAGAATTTGTCAAGGTAATGCAACTCAAAAGTGCAAAAGAAATATGGGAAAAGATCGTTTTGAGCTATGAAAGAGATGAACAGGTAAAACGTGCAAAATTACAAACTATTAGAATTAAATATGAAAGTCTCAGAATGCATAATGATGAAAGTGTGGCTAGCTATTTTCTACGTATAGATGAGATCGTAAATTGTATGAAAAATTTGGGTGAAGAAATAAAAGAAGTTGTTCTGGTTGAAAAAAGTTCTAAAATCCTTATCTCCTAAGTTTGATTCAAAAGTTTCTGCCATAGAA
The DNA here is from genome assembly GCA_000404065.3 of Pinus taeda. Classification (NCBI taxonomy): domain Eukaryota; kingdom Viridiplantae; phylum Streptophyta; class Pinopsida; order Pinales; family Pinaceae; genus Pinus; species Pinus taeda. The sequence continues at coordinate 253,965 of APFE030677457.1, forward strand.
GAAAAGGAGAATCTACGGAACCTTACCATGTCACAACTACATGGAATTCTAACTGATTATGAAATGAGAAAAGGAGGACCATCAGATAGAAGAGAAGCTGCATTCAAAGCTCCAGGAAAAGGAGATTACGATGAACCAGGATATATGTCTGAAGAAGAAGAAGAATCAAACTTTGTCAAGAATCTTCAACGGGGATCTGGAAGATTCAGAGGTAAGCTGCCTTTCAAATGCTTTTCTTGTGGAAAAGTTGGTCACTATGCTGGAAAATGCCCTCATAAAGATAGACTAGACAAAGGTAAGGGACCTATCAGATGGAACAGAAAACAGAATGCAAGTAAGAAAAATTATTATACTCATGAAGCAATGATGGTCGTTCAAATAGTGATGAAGATGACCAAGGTAATGATAATAGACTTTTAATGGATTTTGAAGATGATGATTTCTTGGATGCTATAAATGAAGAAGATATCTATGAAGAAATTTCTAAACTCAAAATTGGTTTAGAAGAAAAGAACATGATCATAAACACATTGACTTTCCAACTTGCTGAAAGAGATAAACACAACAAAGAATTAGAATGTGAAATTGTGGGATTTAGGAAAGAAATTGAGAAAACAAAAGCTCTTAATCTTAGATTTGCTAAAGGATCTGAAAATTTATATGAGATTATCAAAGTACAACGTTCTACTCTAATCAAGACAGGTCTCGGATATTCTGAAGAAACATCTCAAGCACAGAAGCAAGCACAGAAGCCATCCACCTCCAAAAGTTATCTTGGTGCAACAAGAAGGAATGAACAGCAAAAGCATGATGTAGATCACCAGGTAAATCAAGGACAAGTTGCTTCAAGAATGTTCAAAGATTATCGGGAGTAATCTACTTCAAGGATGAACAGAAGCCTCAACCGACCACAGGTAAATCGTTCTCAATTTAGCTCAATAATGGATGGAAACTACAATCATATGGTTGGTAGAATTGATAGTCACAGGAATTTCTTCAATGGCCAATGTTTCTCTTGTCATAACTTTGGTCATAAAGCTGCTCAGTGTGTTGCCTACAAGACCATCATGACTAGGGAAGCTAAAAAAAAGGGGTATGACAGGAATCATGAAAAGAACCTACAATAACTTCTCTTCTCTTGAAAATTAAATTGAATGCACTATCTGTAACAATTTCGGTCATGAAGATTCTGAATGCAGGAGCAGGTTTCGGCAAACAATTCAGAAGTAACAGGCTTCATCGAGTTCCAAAACATGGAGAAAGAAATAACCACAACCAGAAAGCTGTGGGATCGCCTTATATGCAGAAGGACAGGAAAATCAATGGTACATTGACAATGGATGCTCAAAACATATGACAGGTGATAAAGGAAAACTTCAGTCATATACTGCCTTAGAAAGGGAAAAGAAGGTATCATTTGGAAATGACACCCCTGCATTCATAAAAGGTAAAGGTTCTGCTCAGTTGAAAAAGAAGGTCAAAGCTAGTAATGTTATGTATGTTGATGGATTAAAACATAATCTATTGAGTGTTAGTCAAATGTGCGATCAAGGAACTGAGGTAATATTTAGATCAAATGGATGTATTATTCGTGAGCTTGACACAGGAAAAACAGTGATCAAAGGCACAAGATCTCCTAATAATCTATATATATTCAAAGAAGGAGAACAACAATGCTATTTGAGCAAGAATGATGAACACTAGATATGGCATAGAATATTGGGGCATCTTAGCTTCTCCCAGATAAGGAAAGCATGAAAATATCAAGCGGTTCGTGGTCTTCCTGACATTAGAATTCTAGACAATACAATATGCAAATCATGTCAATTTGGTAAGCAAACCAGAACTAATTTTCTTGAGAAGGAAGGATCAGCAAGCAGACCACTTGAACTTGTTCATACTGATATATGTGGTCCAACTAGGAAGAGGTCACCCCAAGGAGAAGAGTACTTCATATTGTTTATTGATGACTTTTCAAGGATGTGTTGGATAGGTCTCATGAAGTATAAAGATGAAGCTTTCGAAAAGTTCAAGTCATTCAAAGCTTTGGTTGAAAACGAATCAGACCGCAGAATCAAATGTCTCAGATTTGATCGAGGAGGAGAATTTACTTCAGATGAATTTTTCAATTTTTGTGAAGAACATGGAATAAGAAGGGAATTCTTTGCTGCTAGGACTCCTCAACAAAATGGAGTAGTGGAAAGGATGAACAGAATGGTTCAACAAATGGCTCGTGCTATGCTTGATGAGTCCGGAACTCCTGCGACCTTCTGGGGTGAAGCCGCATTTGCCGCTGTTACTATTCTCAACAAGACAAACATCCGGGTAAACAAGTCTCAGACTCCTCATGAAATTTGGTATGGTGAGACTCCCACGGTAGAATATTTTCAAAATTTTTGGAAGCAAATGCTACATTAAAAAGATAGATGAAAATCTTGGCAAGTTTGAACCTAGAGCAGATGAAGGCATTTTACTTGGCTATTCTCCTCACAGCAAAGCTTACAAATGTTACAATAAAAGACTTGGAAAAATTGTTGAAAGCATTGATGTAGTGGTTGATGAATAAGGAAACACTCCTAGACAGGTAAAATTTGAAGATCTCGAAGATGATGAAGATTATCCATCAACATCAAATCAGTTTCATGACGAAGAAGAAATCCATGAGGCACCAGAAGAACAGATAAGGACAAAAGAGAAGACTCCATCGAGATACGTTCATAAGAATCATTCAGAATCTCAAGTTCGAGGGTAGAAAGAGGTAGGGGTACAAACAAGGAGAACCATTTCAGGAGCTTCAATCTATCTAGCATTGCTATCCTCCACTGAACCACAAAATGTAAAGGAGGCATGTAGAGATGAATGCTAGGTTAAAGCCATGAAGGAAGAACTTGAGCATATTGAAAAGAATAACATTTGGGAGTTGGTTCCTAGACCACAAGATAAAAATGTCACAGGGACAAAATGGATTTTCAAAAATAAGCTAAATGAAAATGGAGATGTAGTTAGAAAAAAGACAAGACTTGTTTGTAAAGGGTATGCACAAAAATAAGGCATAGAATTTGAAGAAACTTTTGCTCCAGTTGCCAGAATTGAAGCAATAAGAATGTTCCTTGCTCTCTATAGCTTTCAGAAGTTCAAAGTATTTTAGATGGACATAAAATCTGCCTTTCTAAATGGAGACTTAAATGAAGAAGTATATATTGAACAACCTGATGGGTTCATCCTTGGAAATGATCCAAATCTTGTATGTAGACTTAAGAAGGCACTCTACGGTCTTAAACAGGTTCCAAGGGCATGGTACTATCGTTTGGACAAATACCTTCATCAACAAGGTTTCTCAAAAGGCTCAGCAGATAGCAATCTATATATAAAAATTGATAATGATGAATTTCTAATGCTTGTTGTATACGTTGATGATATCATTTTTGGCAGCAATGAAGAAGCCATGAGCCAAAACTTTGACTTGGTGATGCAAAAAGAATTTGAAATGTCTTTGCCGGGTGAGCTGACATACTTCCTTGGTTTACAAATCCAACAAAATAAGGATGGTATCTTTTTATCACAAACCAAGTACCTAAAGCAAATCTTGAAGAAGTATGGCATGGAAGACTCAAAAACGGTATGTACTCCTATGGTAATAGGTTGCAGCCTCAGCGCTAATGATGAATCAACAAAAGTCCATCAACCAACCTATAGATCCATGGTTGGCAGCTTACTCTATCTGATAGGAACTCGGCTAGACATCATGCATGCAGTGGGAATAGTTGGAAGATTTCAGGTTAATCCAAAGGAAGTTCACCTTTAAGCAGTTAAGAGGATCTTCAAATATCTTCAAGGAACACAAAACTATGGATTATGGTATTCTAGGGATGCAGATCTCACACTTCATGCATATACAGATGCTGATTGGGCAGGAAGCATGGATGACAGGAAAAGCACCAGTGGAGGAGCATTCTTTATGGGGTCCAAATTAGTATCTTGGTTCAGCAAGAAACAAAGTTCAATTGCCTTATCTACAGCTGAAGTAGAATATGTGGCTGCTTCATCTTGCTGCACACAACTTCTTTGGATGATACAAACTTTGCAAGATTTTCAAATCACCTATAGTCCACCTATCTCCATCTTCTGTGATAATACAAGTGAAATCAGTATCTCAAAAAATCCTGTCATGCATTCAAAGACTAAGCACATACCTATCAAGTATCATTTTCTAAGGGAACAAGTGCTTGAATAAAAGGTCAAGTTGGAGTATGTTCCTTCCAAGGAACAAGTTGTTGATATACTCACCAAACCATTGCCCAGGAAGAAATTTGAATACCTCAGACAGAAGCTGGGGGTCGTTTATGCAACATCTTGCTGTTGAATCTTGTCTGTTGTTGTACACAGGTGGATATGCGTACATATGCCGGTACAGTCACGTGGGTTTGACAAAGACCATCTGGCACAGGTTCAGGGGGAGCATATATTCTTCTAATAATGCATTGTTTGCATTATCTTAGAAGTCCTTGGTTTGATTCCATAGTCGTTTCTGGTGGAATAGATGCTTGATTGACATATACTGCTAATGATAGTTATGTATAACTAATCCTTTTCTTTTCATATCAAGGTCATGTAACGACCTATTTTGGTTTCCCCACTATGCCTGGGATGAATGATGTATGGAGTCATGTTCTTTCTTGTAGAACATCTTTTGTAGACATTGTTTACAGTCAGGGGGAGCATGAACAACACTTCAGTAGAGTAGGGATCTTCAGCAGCTTCGTACATCTTGGCATATACAACAGGTCCTCAGGGGGAGAATGGTCAGTGGAATGGTCCGCCCTTTGCCCTTGATGTCAAAGGGGGAGAGTGATTGGGTATTGTTGCCATCAAGTCCAAAGGGGGAGATTGTTGGAATTATCATGTATGTGTTGTACTTGATGGCAACCCTCTCATAGAAGAACAATTCACATATACACAACTAGATGAGTCTACAGAAGAAATATTAGATGTGACAGAATACATGGGATGCAGGACAAAGGAATCAGATGACAAATTATAGTGCAGCTGTGTTATTTTCGGGTTCCACAGGTGCACCGTCCAAAAGATGCGGTCATTGACAGGTTGCGCAGGTGTGCCTCTCATAAGATGCGGATATGTTTGCATGTGCTCCGAACAAAAAGTGCGAACCTAAAATGGACGGAATTTCATGCAGAGAAAAATGGGCACGTGAAAATATTATGTTTGGCCCATGGTATTTAGTTTGACGTTTTTGATCCTATGGTTTTGGTTCGTGGTTTTGCATCTAAAATATTGAACCTAGGTTTTGGATCCCTAGTATTGAATCTCTATGGTTTTGGTCCATGGTTTGAGAAAGGCCTAGACTATAAAAAAGGTAAAGGAGATCATTTGGCTAGATACAAGTGGGTTGAATATCTTAAGAATAGTAAGATTTGAATTTCTGATAATCGGTTGGTGAGTTATAATTGAACCTGAATCAAGGAGAAACCAGATCATTATAAGTCAGATCTACTGATGGGTCGAGATCTCCTTGGCACATGAAGGATCTATGAATTTGACAGTCTGGGGTATATTTGAGGATTGATAAACTGTCTATATCCGAAGGTGCGCAGGATCATAGAAGGCATAGGTGCGGAGGTGCGCAACACCAGTAAATGAGCAGGTGCGGAGGTGTGCAACACAGTAAAGGAGCAATTGCGTAGGTGCACATATCAGAAGAGGCCACAGGTGCGGAACTGCACAGGCCACATACAATGCAGGGGCGAAGATGCGCAGGCCATAGACAATGCAGGAGCATAGTTGCACAGGCCACAGATAGAGAAAGTGTAGACATCCGCAGGTTATTCTTGGTGAAGTTGCAGACTCTTCTTGAAATATATTTTAGCTGATTTTGTCTATTGCTGCAGTGATCTGGGTATAGAATTGGTACTATTTTTCTGTTTACAGCATTCTGAGAAGTTATTTTTTAATTGGTTGATGCACATATACTTGATGAATATTTGATATTCTTGGATCCAGTCTGAAAATTTATGAAACGTGGTCCCTGGAAGAAAAGAGAAGGTAGTAGCCTTCTGTAGGTCAGCACCTACGTACTAGTATCTCAGCTAGTACAAGAGCTAAGGGAGTTGTATCTCCCTTCCAAGAAAAGTTGGAAAACGAGAGAGAGTGGTAACTCTCTGTAGGTTGCAGCCTGCGTACTGGTAAAGGACTACACCAGTCCAAAATCATTGTAAAAAGAAGTTTCTAATTGAAAGAAGATAGAGACATATTGCAGTAGGTGGTTTTCACCCACATTGGGTTTCCACATTACATCTTGTGTTCCTTGGTGTGACTGTCTATTTTGTGTTCCTGCTCATTATTATATGGTTCTCACATATAGATTAATGACAAACATCTGAAGAATGATTTAAATTATAAGTTTCGAAGGTATATGCAAATATTTGTATAAATTGAAAAAGAGTTTGATAATACTGATTCACCCCCCCGTCTCAGTATTATTTCCAACACTACCTAGCCCCATCATACATTTTGATGTTAAATGGCAAGGATAGTTCTTGTCTTGTAACTTTGTCTATTCCACGCCATCATGCCATACCCCAAATATGTACCACTATGTTTCCATGATGCAATGTAAATTGTTTCTCATTAGGAAACATAAGTATTATGTCTCACGACTTCCATCAAGCCATGCCCTATCTATGAAATGTACTACAAATTATTTCATGACCCTAAGCTCCATGGTGACGTTACCCCCATCCATGTGTATCACCATGTTAACATTACACAATAACCCCAAGCCATGTGGCATCTCAAATCACTGCCATGTGTCACTTAGGTGCCACATTAGTATGAATTTCACATCACACACTCCTACTGCATCTTGCTAATGTTATGATGAAATTTGGATGATGTTTACATCCCATGTGGAATTCTCCGAAGTTACCATATGTCACCCAAAATATAGCCACTTTGACCACCAAAGGCCATGTTTTCATGCCACGTGACATGCTATGATGTGTCACATCAAAAGCTTTGCCACATCATGAATACATGTTATCCATGTCCCACGTAGCTTCCGCCACCTTAGCTTAAGTCATGGGTCCTACCAGGTCCCTGACCTGCTTGCAAACATTGATTTCCCATTTAGAGACGAAGAGGGTTTTTGTCACACACTTTTTCAACAATTCCAACACACCAAACTGGGAAGTACCCACCATCACACCTCAACAACACAACGATAAATTGGGTAGCAGGTGATAGAAATTTTGTATCTTGTGCCCTTCATCTTCCATGCCTCATTTCATAATAACTCCTGGAATCCTCGACGAAATGTGACATGAATATTCTATTGTGACTAATGTGAAAATTTCTCATCTAGAATTCCATTATCTTTGTGTCTTCATAGTACTATGGTTCTTACTTTGAAAATTACCAAGGTCTGTTCGACCCAATTATATGCCTACTTTGTGCGAGCTCAATTTGAAGTCCCAAGAGTTATTTTTCAGTACAATTGATACAATTAATTTATTTATGAACTATGGTAATTAAATGTGAATATATATAATATTTCTTTAACCTTCATGAAATGATAACACTTCAGAAATTCAACCAATAACTATGAAAGGAATATAAACATTACAACTATTGAAAAATTTAGGATATGTGAGATCACGTGTGTAAGAGAGAGATATGTGTGATCATAAATGAATGTGTAAAATGAAAAATTTCAAGTGTATTTTATTTTATACCTAAGATACCCAACAGACATGTCTCTCAAATGAAATCATATCTCTTTGTAAATTAAATTCCAATAAGTCTACACATTAAATTTTTAATCATATCTGTTAAATTGTTGAAGATCATATTTTTCACAGGTTCATTTGAGTCTGAATTCTTGGATAAGTCCAGATGTCTTGCATCCTCAGATGAGTTTGAATTCCTGGATAAGTTTAGATGACTTCAAACAAAAAACCGCTCACTCATGCCTTAACTCCAAAATACCTTTTCTCCTTGATCCTTGGAATATTTTCAAAGTGCCATATACTGTTGGAAAGGAGTAACGCTCCATATGACCCACTTATATTAATCCTAGTTGAATTGTAGGTGTTACTTTTAACTAACCCAACCTCTATTGTCCCATGATGAAGATGGGGTTACAAAATTCCTTCTCACCCAAAGTGTGTAAATCTCATTTTGGATAATGCCATTACATTCATCTTATCAAGAGCTTTATGAGATATAAACTTTTCCTCAATATGATCTATGGATTGGAAGTTTTGCCCTATTGAATTTTGGACCCCACAACACTTTCCACACCAACAAATATTCACCATGTGGCACCTACATGGCACTGACTCCTCATAGAAAGTTCATCGTGGCACCTTCCATGTCATAGTGCCTTAGCACTACCGTTCCCCATCATACATTTTGATGTTAAATGGTGGGGACAATTCCCATCGTGTGACTTTGTCTATTCCATGCCATCATGCCATACCAAAAGGGTGTGCTACTATGTTTCCATGATGCAATCTAAATTTTTCCTCATTAGGGAACATAGGTATTCTGTCTAGTGGCTTCCATCAAGGTGTGCACTATATATGGAATGCATTGCAAATACCTTCATTGATCTGGATTTAAACAGGAACGCAAAAAACTACAGAGATAACCATATACACAAAGATGCAGTAGAAATAATACTTCATTTCATTAATGTAAAATACTGAAATATGCTTACAAACATAAATGGAAATAAACCAACTAGGGCGATGGTAGCTTATCTCTGAGAAGAGATGTGGTGGCTACATGCCTCTAAACTGTGTTACAATGAGGCTTGAAGGGCTATTTATTATTGAGAAACAATGGAAAACCTTTAACATCCCAAAACCTAACCCTAGAAGATGAAACACCAAATTGTGGGCCCTGTTTAGATAAATTGGTACATCAATTTCCCGGGGTCGTAACTTTGGCATATGATCTCCGTTTGACACGTACAATAGCTTGTTAGAAAGATCTATATGAGAAATATAACTTTGGGAGGAGAAACATCCGTCCATGGACCCATGTTGCTCCCATATTTCCCAAAAAACGTCGTTTAGGGCCTCAAAACGGCTTCGGAAGTTCAGGACCCGAAAAACTGCTAAAAATAGTAAATTGTGCTACAAATAAGGAAACTGAAGAGCTGAAAGAGATAGTTGTGGGGGTCCATGTGGGATAGGTGGGTGGCCACCAACATCCACTTGGATCATTTCTCCCCCCTTAGGAAGCAATGGTCCCCATTGCGTTGAGTTCCTCCCTGAGATGAGGAAGCTTCTGTTGAGCTGGGTTTCTAGTGAGCTGTTCTACAATCTCTGATGTGTCCAGTAATGGTGGGAAGCACGGTCAACGACGGTCCACATTGAACACTCAGTGTAAGCAAAGGAATGGAGGAATGTTATGCTCCAAAGAATTCTTTCCCATAGCCTTGGTAATGTTGTAAGGACCTGTTGAGGCCTCGGAAATCGTTGCCACAACATCGGGGATAACCACCCGGTCCGGACCTTGGTACAACTCCTTTTCCGTTTGGAATGGTGGCTCCGACTGGAGATAACGGGACCAGTTCAGTTTCCCGATAATGAAATAAAAGGGATGGATGGGTGATGAATAAATTGCTTGAATGATAGGATAATGACTTATTCTATTAAAAAAAGTAGGGAAACTAATACCAATCCCGGGAACAACATATTCATTCAGAATGTAGCGTTAAATAATATTTATCTATTTATCAGGCATATAGATGACTCTGCGAAATAAATAAAGGATGTTCAATCATTCAAAGATTGCTTCACATGAATAGTCACAATGAAGCGATGCATACAAATTACTACATTCACTGTTCATATCATCGATACATATATACGTCTGAAAGGAGAGCATGTGATAAACAACCAATAGTGGAATGCATAAGGAATGCTGTGAAAACACACACACACACACACACACTCACACACACACACACACACACACACACACACATATATATATAAGAGATAATAGCAAGAGCGATTTCAATAACAATTCATATAACGAAAAAGAATACAGATGCAGATAATAATACCATGTGAGCTGTAGATCAATCCGAAATATCAATCGCTATTCAAAATTCCTTCTTCAACACAGAAATGCTCTCAAACAATGACAATAGTGCACATTTGCATAAAAGCTTTCCTTATCAAATTCGGAATAATTGGTCAAGTTTCATAAAAGAATATCCTTGAAGTACAATATTCCAACTTCAGGGTTTAAGTCATATACAAAACTTTTACGACCCTTTCTAAATGCATGAAAGGGT
>APFE030677472.1:713-38649 GCA_000404065.3 Pinus taeda
AATTGTTCCCAATCACTTTCTTGAGGCATGAGACATGGAAAACTGGATGGATTTTTGCAGTGGGTGGCAAAGCTAGCTTGTAGGCCACTTCTCCAATGCACTGAAGTACTTGATACGGTCCGTAGAATTTTGGAGATAGTTTCTGACACCCCTTGTCTTTGAGTGATGTTTTCTTATATGGTTGAAGCCTAAAAAATACCTAGTCTCCTTCTTGAAATTGGTGTTCTGATCGATGTTGATCTACCTGTTGCTTCATGCGGTTTTAAGCTTGATGAAGATTCTCTTTAAGATGGGCGAGCATGGTCGTGCGGTTCTGTAGGAGTTGATCCACTGCTTGTACCTTTGAGCACCCCTTGATATAAGAAGCAGGGGAAGGAGGGAGTTGACCATAAACTACTTCATATGGAGTCATTTTGGTGGTGGCATGATAGTTGGTGTTATACCACCATTCAGCTAGAGGTAACCATTGTACCCAGAGATGTTGTTTTTTTGAAGTGAAACACCTAAGGTAGGTTTCCATACATCTATTGACTGCTTCAGTTTGACCATTAGTTTGTGGATGATAGGAAGTACTGAGCTTTAGTTGGGTACCTTGTAGCCTGAAGAGTTCCTGCCAAAAATTATTGGTGAAGACATGGTCACAATCAGACACAATGGAAGTTGGCATGCCATGCAATTTGAAGCTGATCCATGAAAGATTAAGTGACCGAAGTTGGTGTAAAAGGGTGGGGTAGGGCACAAAAATGAGCATACTTAGAAAGTCTTCCCACCACCACCATGATGACTGACTTGTTTCCTGACTTTGGAAGGCCTGTAATGAAATCCATAGAAACCTCCGTCCATATTGATGTCAGAATGGGCAATGGTTGTAATGTGCCTGGTGCTTTGACCATCTCTCCTTTGTGGTGCTGACAGATGTCGCATTCTACTACAAAAGTAAGAATGTCCTTTTTCATTCCTATCCAAAAAAATGATCTTCGAATGCGAGCATATGTCTTCTAAAAGCCTGAATGTCCTGTAGTGGGGGATGAGTGCAACTCTGCCAAAATGCTGCTTTTGAGGGTGGACGTTGGTGATAGTACGACTCTGTCCTTGTAGCGCAGAATCTCATCCTACCACGAGTATCCCTTGGTGGAATTTGGATTTGCCTGCAATTGAGTAATGAGTTGGGAGAGCCAAGGATGTGAAAACCATTCCCTGCGAGCCTCTTCAATCCATTCTGGAATGGGAAGGGAAATTGCGAGCAAGGTACTTTCATCCTCAAATTGGCGAGATAATGCATCTGCTACAACATTTTCACGGCATTTCTTGTAAATTATCTCATAATCATATCCCAACATTTTGATGAGCCATTTATTTTGTTATGGTGAGGATAGGCGTTGCTCCAAAAAATGTTTAAGACTTTGATGGTCTGTGCGGATTTGGAAGTGTCGCCCCAACAAGTAAGGTCACCAGGTATCTACTGCATGTAAGATGGCCATCATCTCCTTCTCATAGGTAGATTGTCCCAAATTCTTCTCACTTAGTTGTTGGCTTGTGAAGGCCAAGGGTCAACCTTCCTGTATTAAGACTGCCCCAATACCTGTACCCGAAGCATCACATTTAGTGACAAAAGATTTGGTGAAGTCTGGTAGTGCTAAGACTGGAGTGGAACACATGGCATTTTTTAGAGCTGTAAAGGCCTGTTGTGCTTCATCATTCCAAAGGAATGAATTTTTATTGAGGAGTTGAGTGAGGGGCCTCGCAATGTGACCATAGTGGTGGAGAAATTTGCGATAGTATCCCGTGAGACCCAAAAATCCTCTCAGGCTCTTCAAGGTCTTAGGTTGAGGCCATTCCTGCATTGCCTGGATATTTTTGGGGTCCACCCTGACACCTTCACACCCCACAATGTGGCCCAAATACTTAACTTCTTCCATGCCAAAAGAACACTTGGACATGTTAACAAATAATTTATGCTCGCGGAGCAGATGTAAGAGCTGATCTACATGCTGAAGATGTGCGGCCCAAGTGCGACTGTAGATGAGGATGTCATCGAAGAAAACAAGGACAATTTTTATGAGATATGGTTTGAGCAGGTGGTTCATAAGGCTCTGAAAAGTAGATGGAGCATTACAAAGACCAAATGGCATGACCAAAAACTCATAATGGCCTTCATGAGTTTGGAAAGCAGTCTTTGGAATGTCGACTTTTTTCATGCAAATTTGTTGGTAGCCTGAATGAAGATCAAGCTTAGTGAAGAATTGAGCCCCATTTAGTTCATCTAGCAAATCATCAACAAGCGGGATGGGAAATTTATCTTTGACTATCAACTTGTTGAGGGCCTTGAATTCTGGACACATACGCCATTCCCCATCTTGCTTGAGCACCATGACCACCGGTGATGAATAAGGACTAATGCTGGGATGAATGACGTCTGCTTCCAAAAGTTCCTTGATTATCTTTTCTATTTCATTCTTTTGGGCAAACGGATATCTATATGGGCACACATTTTGTGGTTGGGCCCCTGGGACCAAAGTGATGCTATGATCATGTTCCCCTCTCGAGGGTGGAATCTCATGAGGCTTGTCAAAGACTAGCAGATGGTTATTTAAGATCTGTTGCATCTCGGGATGAATTGAAAGAGAATTGGGTTCGACGGCCTGGATGGCATTAAGTTGAGCTATAACTCCATGATGGCCCTTTTTTAACAAATTTTCCATCCTATGTGAGCTAATGATAGAGGGAGCTCCAGCCTGGAGTCTGTGGAGGGTATGTGTGTGGTTCTTCTGCTTAAAGCTCATATATAACTCCTGGAAATCCATTGTGATTGGGCCCAGTGTACGAAGCCATTCAGCACCAAGGACAATGTCGCACCCTCCCATGTGGATGGAAAACATGTGGGTCTTTAATTGATAATCCCCCATTTGAAGTTTGACATTTTCACAGCGGCCGTCACATCTCATTGTTCCCCCATCCACAATTTGGACTTGGAAGTTAGAAACTACTCGTACAAAACAATGCACTGCTTCCGCGACTCTTTGATGGATAAAATTACGAGTACTTCCACTATCAATCAAGACTACCACTGGGCGATGCTCAATAAAGCCTCTGATTTTGAGAGTTTGAGGCGAAGAAATCCCTGCCAAAGCATGTAGTGAAATAACTAGTTCTTTAGGGACATGGTCCTTCTAGTTGTCCTCTTCCTCCTCCTCTGGTTCCTCAAGTGGTGGGGCTTCCTCTAATGAGCTATGATCAGTAGCATGAATTTGAAATAATTTGGGCTCCTTGCATTTATGACCGGGGGAGTATTTTTCATCACAGTAGTAACATAATCCCTGCTTTCTTCTTTCTGCCATTTCTGCTGGTGACACCTTTTGAACCTTAAGTGTTTGAGTAGTGTTGTGGGCCTGTGGAGGGAGACCCTTGGAGGTGAAACTTGGGCGATTGGACTGGGCCGCTAACGCACGTTTAACTTTACGAGCTACTTTACAAGCCTCTGACCATGTGGGAGGGTGGTGCAGTTGGACGTGAGCTTGTATGGCCTCTTTAAGACCACTGATAAAACATTCCATGTATAACTCATCTTGGAGACCTATAGTGCGGAAAGCTAAGGCTTCAAAGGTTGTAATATATTCATCCACTGTGCCAGTCTGTCGAAGCTTAGTGAGATGACCCAAAAAAGCAGAGTCATGGTCAAAGCACTCCATAAGAGATTTTTTGAAGGTGTCCCAAGTCAAGGGCCTTCCATTGCAACATTGATGCCATTGCCACCATTGCCATATTTCATTGTCCAAGTACATGCTCCCCACCATAAGCTGAGTTTCATTATCCAAGTTGTAATTCAGATTGAAATATTGCTCCATTTGTGCTATCCATGCTGCCGGGTGAGAGCCATCAAATTTATGCATATCCAGCTTGCGTGGTCATGGACGGGATTGTTGGTGGTTTCCCCAAAGGTGAAGAGAGTGGCTAGACTCACCCTCACTGTGTTCATTGCCAATATATGCCTCCTCACGGGCTTCCTCCTTGCCCTTAGAGAGTGTTGTAGTTATTTTCACCAGCTGGTCTTGGATGTATTTCAAGGATTGTTCAAGTTTGTCGATCTTCTCATTGGCCATAGCTTGAGCTCTAGTTTCTACCATGCACCAATCTGATGTACTTGAAATTTGGGACCGCCCAAATTTTTTTGGCACTAACAATTGAATGGTACCACCTTTCTCAGCTCGTCGTCTTGATTCTTATGGGCTAAGTCACCAATTAGAGCTCCAGGGGGTCTCTCCTAATGGAGTTTGACTCCTTGCTTAGGAATACTGCAGTCGCCGAATCTCCAAAATGTCAATGCTGCCAAAAGTCCTGCGAAAATCACGCCCAGGTATAGGAACCCACACAACTACTCAAATCTGGATGGTAGGTCTGATGGTTCTGAGAGATTTGAATGGTTGATCGGAGAGATCTTGAATGGTGGAACAGATTGTTGCTATGGATCTGATGGATCTAATAGATCTGAATGGCTGTTCTGATAAATCTGAACGACAAGACTGATTACGGCTGCTGTTGTAAAATCCCCACTTGCGAGATCTGATCTGGAAGATATTATGCATGATCTAGAGATAGGGAAGGGAACTATGGTCTCAAGGAGTGTCAGGTGCTACAGATCGCAATATACATAAGGGTCTGATAGTAGTACTCGGCCCAATGTTTCAAGGCACTAACTAAGGAAGATCAACCGTACCCTTAGCCGTACAACCCAACTACCCTATCGTACGGCTGAGTAATCTCTCCGAGTGTTTTTCTCGGTGTACTGTAGCAGTAAGACGGTCGATGGTTTATCTATGGCGAAGTTTCAAAGGAGCTAGGGGGCTTCCGATATACCTAGAGGATACTTGGAAGACAGTCCGTGCGCGGTTCTGTCTAATGCGCTACTACTCGAAGGGATAACCACAGGGGTTACAAGGGAGTCCAACAAGCGTGACCACCTCTTATATTTCCTACATGCATGCCTCCCCAAATCCATAGGTTTATGCGCTCAACAACAGATCCCGTGGTTTAAAGACGCCGGAACACGTCTCTAGCCAATTTTTTTTTTTTACTAAGAAATGGAGATCCCACCGGCCCTAGAAAGCGCTTTGATAAAACTTGTTATGCCCTTAACCTACAAGACGATACCAGAATACCAAATATGTGAAGAAATATACCCAAAACATAGAGCAATGAGAAACAACAACAAGTATGTTATTATTCAGAAAGCAATGTTAGGTTGCCTCTTCGAGGGGGCAACCTCCAATAGAGTCGAGCTCAATTACAAAATAAGACACGATGCTCCTCGCAGGGAGTCTCTATCCTTTATATATGATTTGTACATGCAATATCATGGAGCAATACCATGGTTCTTATTAATACCATCTATCTAATACCATGGCCCATTTGCAACTAACTGTGGTCCCGTCATTAAATTTGGGTTAACCACTTACAATTATTAATATGGGCTTTATTGACTCTTTACTTAACTATACTTATGACTCGATCCTACTACGTAAATAAGGGGGTTAGGGTGGGACCCTAACAAGTTCACCCAAACCTCGTGGGCTACGTCTCCTTGAGCTCTAGTCAAATCAACTAGGCTTTTTGGGATTATGGCATAAATTCTTTTACAAGCTCCACGCTCAACTCCATTGGTTTACAACTAAACCTATGGGTTTAGAAGACCATCTTAACCTTGGTTGTCCTCACTCTGCAAACAGATCTAGGCTTCTCTGGACTTGACTCCTTTAGCCAGTACTCTGAGCTTCTTGAGCTTCTGGCTTCTTTGACTCCCTCATAATTCTCTTAACTGTCTCTGGAACTCCTTCTTCTGTCTTTAGCACACTCTGGACACTAGCAACAACTTGATCATTTGATCTCTTTGTTGTTTTGCAGCTTCATTACAGCTCCATGGCTCTTAGAAGTCTGTTGTGAGCTCTCTGGCTCTGACTTTGTCTCTGGCTCTCACCCTTGCTCTGGCTCTTGGCTCTGGCTCTCACAAGCTTCTGGGTTCTCTCAACCTCCAAGTGACCCTCTATCAGTTTTTCTCTCTATATTATCTATCAGCCTCTGCATGCATTCTTAGCAACATTCAACATTTGTGCTCTCTGTGTATTTGTAAAACATTAGTTACAAACCTGCATCATGGAAAACCAAACTGTTTCACCACAAGAATTCATTTACAATGGAAATGAACCGTCGGTGTGGGAAACCCGATCGTTTTGCCTTCCTTTGGCCAAAATAGCTAAATAACATAAATACACAGGAAAATGCATCATGGAGAGTTTAATCGGACTTCAAATAATATGGAATTGCCCCTATAAACCTATCGGGTCCATCATCCCATCGCATTTGCATGTCGCATGGCAAAATGGCCAAAAAAACCAATACACAGGAAATACAAAAAAATCTTGCATTTCCAGATTTGAAATATTATGAAGTCACATCCATAATTCCCATCGGGTCCACCTTCTATCATCATATCGCAATCGCTTAGGTGGGAGGTCAAAACTTCAATATACAGGAAATACAAAGAAAATCTGAATAAACCAGATTTCAAATTTTATGCATTCACGCTTATAATTCCCATCGGGTCTTCCCTTTATCGGCATATTGCAATAGTAAGTCACAATGTGCATTGGCCCTTTGTATTGTGGCCTCTCGCTTCACCGATCGCCGATCACCGATCAATGCTATCGGTGGTATCACATATCGGCTAGTCACATGGTCATGGGTCTTGGTCCTTCAACCTTCCCGATTAGCGATCGTCAATTCAATTACAACCGTTGATTTGTCTTTTAATCCGACGGTTTGCACTGAACCCAAAATGTTAAACAGTCTGCTTAAGCTCCACTGTTGATCCTGCGATCTCCAATCCAATTTTTGGCAACATTTATGGGTGGCCTACTTGCACGGAGATTACTCGCCTGAAAAAGTGGTTTTCTCTCTCCTGCATTGTGCCACATGTCAACAAATGTATGGAATTGGGTGGAGCCCATCCAATACTGCTTACTGCTTGAAGCCTGCCTGAAATACCATTTACTGCCTCCCTTTCAAAACTCAAAAGGTTCTCTTATTTTATTCATAAATCCATTTTGGATCAAGCAGTCAAGAGCAGAGATTTTCCGATCAAAGGAGATCGACACATATTGCATCGAAACATGAAGGCAAGCTATATGGGAAAATGCATGCGATAAAATTATGAAAAAGGAGCTAAACTCTTTGAGTTCCGACAGAAGGGCGATAAATGGTTTATCATGTGCCCTCAAGGCAGGAAGCGGTTTTAGACTGGGGGCATGCGATTCCACTCAACAGGCGACACGTAGCATCTTGAAAATCACTTTATCGCGTGCCTTCAAAGAATTAGCAGACGTGCTAGTTGAAGCGCGAGAACACGCGACAGCCATCGGATCCCTCAGGATAGATCAACGATGTAGATTGCCTGGAGCAGTTTTTGAGTGGGACGCGATAGCCGTTAGATTGTTTGTTCTCGAGATCAGTGCCGAGAAAAGGCTAGACGATTGGGGCCCACCCCACGCCCACCAATCCTTTCATTTATAGCCTGTTTCTATTATAAACATATTTGTTCCATGTTTATTGCAATTTGTAACTAAATTGTGTTATATAAACACCATAACACAAAAAAGTTGATAGAGGATTGTATTGTGAACCATTCCAAGGGGTCTAGAGGTCACGATGACCAGTAAGGTCGCGTGTATGCTCATTTCGACTCGAAGTTTCGAGTGGAACATAGTGGTGAGCTCCATTTATGTGTGGAGACTCTATTTTTGAGCTCACGCTTGTAACAATCATTTGAAGACATAATAAAGAGGTTAGCACTAGAAGCTAGGACCAAGAGACATAGCCAAGAAGTTTGGTGAACTCCTTTATCAATTTTGCTTGTGTTGATGTGTCTGATTGTGTTTTTATAACTGTTTAAGTGTCTGTGTTATTCACAATATTATCAATCCATTGCACTAAGTAACATAGGCAACTTCACACATAGTCTGTAATACCTTTTATCAATTTCAAATCAAGTGGTATTGGAGCTTAAGGTTTTTAAGGTTTGACAATTTTGTGTGGAGATTTGAATGCTGACTAGGTTAAGGCTCAGACGAGGTGAAGGAGAACTTGTTGAGGTGAATCCAAATATTGGAAGGGTCTTTTCACAAAGAAGGATGGTAGATGAAGCTCCACTTGGGTCAAAATCCAGTTCTTGGATAGCTTCATGACAATATGTGCCATGGTGGAAGAAATGTATCATGAGTTTAAAAAGGGTAGAGGTGAAAGCACTTCATCACCTAGACTAGACAAAGGAGTAGAGTAACCTTTTCTCTTTGTCCCTCCAGAGAACAAAGATAAGGAAGTGTTGTGGCCACAACCGCACCCTATTAAAACATGCTCTGGTAGCATGTTTTGAATGGGTCCCCTAGAAGTTGGATCTTCCATTTCCCCGAATGATTTGTTTTTATCGCAAGGATTTTAACTCTTTGCTGAGTCAAATCTGCAATTATTAATGGTCAAGACCCCCCTTTAATAAATCTTTGCTGCATACTTCATCCACAACCTAGTCTAGCTCTTCATTCATACCCTTCATCGGGACTCTTTCAAATCCTCATAAAAGTTCATGGTGCCCTATACCCTCACATATAATCACCCTCTCTTACCCCTCGAAACTTTCCATCGCATCTTTATTCCCATTATAACCCTTTTCGCTTCACAAGTCATCCTTAACTTACCCTTTCCACACTTTTTTTTAGTCTTTATACATGTCTCAATGCATGCCTCTATTGCTATCACAATTTCTCCATTTCTACGGTTATACTGCGCCTTCCTCTTTCGCTAAGAAAGACCCTTCCGGACCTCAAATGCAATTAACAACAACACATATGATGTAGGATCTGGTCCCCAATCACAATCGGTGGAACCCAAGGCCCATACATAAAGTGTTCCACGATAAGGTGGACCCGCTGCAATTATTAAACATAGCACATACATTTATTGGGTCCACTTTCCCCATCACATATCACAATCAGTGGGGTCCCAGGGCTTGTATATAACGCACGTCGTGATCTACTAGACTCGACGGAATTATTAACCACAATATATATATATATATTGGGTCTGGAGCCCCATCCCATCGCATATCGCAATCGGCGAGGTCTGGGGCTTATATATAAGGCACACCGCTATCCACCGGACCCAACAATGACTGTAAACCCAGGTGCATATCATTTCAAGTCCAGCTTATGGTTGGCTCTAGGTTTTTCCCATGTATTCCCATGTTTGCGATAAAGTGTTGTGGTCTAGTATTTAAAAGGAAAAGTCCTATAGGGCGGAACCATCAGGACTATCAAGCACATCATATATATATTTCAGGTCCGGAGCCCATCGCATATCGCCATCGGACTTTGATGAAACCCAAAGTCCATTCACTCACCATTGAAGCATTGCGATGGAATATGGCAGACCTGACAATAATTATAGGCCCGGGTGTATATCATTTCAAGTCCAGGCTTTTGGTCCAGCCACGGGTTTTCCCGTGTTTTCCCTGTGTTTTCAATAAAGTGTTTCGGTCCCAGTTTTCAAAGGAAATCTTATGTGGTGGACCCGAGGGTATTATTGACTACGGAACATATATAGTTCAAGTTCAACCAATCGCAACTCGCAATCAGTAGAGCCCAAAGCTTAAACATAAGGCGCCATGCGATTAGCGGACCCGATAGGGTACAGGTTCCCATATATAATATTTCAAGTCCGGATTTCGGATCCGGTTATGTGTTATGCAACAATTTTCAATGTAAATTGGATTCACGCTTGTGAGACTTAATCAATGCATGGATTAAAAAAAACCAGGGGCCGATTCTTTCAAGCTTGTTCCTTTTGATGTTATAAACACTTAATGAAGGCAAGATTTGTGTTTTTTAAGCATTTTTATCATATTTACATAAGTATAGCTGATGTTGATTATCTCTGCAGGCGAGGATCGAGAGAAGGCAAGCGAGGTCAAAGAACAGATGTATAAGCATCAAGTATGGCTCCAAATAAAATATTCATGAGTGGATTTGATGAGTTTACATATGGGGGTATGTTTTATTTAAATATTTGGCTTTAGGCATTGGCGGTCATGTTTCCATGTGTTACCTGTGTGTTCTAAAGGTTATGCGGCCTCAAGCTGTATCATGAAGAAATGACACGCATACCTCCTCCTTTCAATCAACACCTATTCATTTCCCCAAGAAATGAAACACTCCAGCAGATGTGGTTTTTACGTGTTAGCGGTTACACCAACTGTTCTACAATTGTATATTCTAATTTGTGAATTGAAAAGAGAAGGGAGGTGAAAAGTCAAGGAAGACCGAGAGTCATTTCCAGTTGCATAAAAATTTCCTCTGGATAGGAGAGGGTTTTTTTTTTTTTTGGAGAGAACAACTTTGATTTATTGTGAATAAAGAAGACTGTTTGGTTCAAGAAGGAGCCTGTTGTTTCAGATTTATTTTCCTTTTCTCTCATATGTATAGAATCAGTGTGTTGTTGCTGGAATAAATACAAATGTGTTTTGCTTTGTGCAGATTCATAACTTACAGTTCATGGTTGTTCTTGGTTATTCGAATTTAATTCAATAGCATGCTTAACTCATGAAAGGTTGCTAATTCGAAATATTGTTAAACATTAGTTGCAATTGCTATTTGTATGGAAAGGAATGTGTATTCCTGTATAAGTAATCAGATTGCAATTAGTATTTAATACAACCTTGTTCTTATGTGAACTAGTAATTGATTCATTTTGGATTTGGAATCTATATATGATGTTTAACCTCTTTTTGTTATGCTCCTGCAAGATAGATTAGGATAGTTAGGACCAGATTAGAGTAGTTAGAAGTAGTGTAGATAGGATTTGATACATATAGGTTAGATGTTTATTTTGTTGATTTAATTGAAGTCTTCCTCCAGGAAGCAATCTCTCAACACCTTTAATAGTTTACGGGATCCTTTAAACCCGTTGGAGCTAGCCACCCCAAACAAAAGCAAATCTAATTATGGTATATGATCGGGTTAGTTCCCCTTGTTGTTATAGCAAAAATTCGCCATGTCAACAAATTGGCACTAGAAGGAGGGCCTGAACTGTCATCCACATCTTTTAAGCATTTCATCTACAAATTCTTCGCATGGACTCAAAAAGGTTAATGTAAGGATCGTAAAGGTCGAAAATATCATTCCACCCATTTGAAAGAGCCCCATTTCGAAGAAACAGAGGTCCCTCTCAGTCCCGTGTCTGTGTCGCCCAAAGAAGAGAGACTGCGGGAGTATCCAGTGACTCAGGAACAACCAGTCAGATTGCTTACTCATGCCTATGCTCACTCCCTATCTCAGCTTCCCATATTCCATTCCTTACCTCTGACAGCTAAAAGAAAGTCAAGGATCCTTCCCATAAGCGAAGAGACATCTGCAACCCCTTCTCTTGAAGATATTGTGCTAGACTCTTTGCAAAGTATCGACACTAAGGATTCCCCCTCGGAAGGTAATCCCTGGTTCAATTTGGGAAATCCTAGCAAATAATGCCTTGAAGAAACCCTCAACCAGAACCTCCATATCCATAATATGGCTAACGTTCCCCTTCCGGGTGGGAATCAACCTCTACTTCCCCCTCCAGGTGGGAATCAACCTCTACTTCCCCCTCCGGGTGGGAATCAACCTCCAACACCTCCTCCAGGTGGGAATCAAACTCCACCTCCTCTAGGAGCACTCCCTCCCTAGCTTGCACAAGATGTCGTAGTGGTACCTAAGCAATAGCATGCCTTACCCAAGAACGCAGAAAGAGTATTGCCTAAATTCAACCCTGAGCGTGGAGACACTGCTGATAACCATATTCACTCTTTCTTCCTAGCCGTGCACATGTTGGGGGTAGCCGATGAGGATGTGGTATGTCACTTGTTCCCTTTCACACTGATTGGTATGGTTTCCACATGGTACTTTAGCTTGGGAATAACATTGATCACCTCATGGGGTGCCTTTCAGCAGGCCTTACTAGACAAGTTTGGTGATATCAAAGCTACTGCAGCCTTAGTTTTAGAACTATCTCATTTAAAAATGGAAGCCAAAGAAAAGGTCAAGGATTTTAACATCCAGTTCAACACTTTGTTCAACAGAATCCTGGCTAACGCTAGACCTACTGATGAGGTGCTCATGGAATTCTACATTACCACTCTCCCTGTCCCTATTGTGATGTGGGTCAAGAGAAGTAATGCACAAACCTTACAAGGTGCTATCGATGAAGCAATAAAAGTGGAGAATGAAATGATCAATCTCACAACCTGTCATCATACGACCGAAGGGAAGAAAGCCTCTCAGTCATCCAAGAAGAATAATGGGAGTGATAACAAAGTGGCTGAGGGAAAAGAAAGGGACACCACAGATGTGGAAGGTTTGCATCGTATCATTAAGAAATTGACAAACACAATCACCGATATGAAAAGGAATTCTAGAGAAGGTGGAGGAGAGTATAACAATAGAAAACTCTTCAAACCTTTCTAGCGTAAGAAGACAGAGGGTGGTCATGGTCAACTTGCATTACCTGCTCCACCCAATGAAGGGAATTTAAATATGGAATAGTTGGCTCTTATTGGATTGCTTCTTAACAAAGAAGAACCTATAGTGGATTTGGAGCCAGAAAAAGAAAATGAGGAAGAATACCAAGTAGAAGAGCCCTTGGACGAAGAATCTCAAATCAACATACTATGGGATTTCTATAGAAATGAGAATGTGATGACGAAGGAGACAGTATGGCAGAAGTCCACACTAATGAAATCCACACACGAAGTAAGGGGCCACTTGCAGGTGTGATGAAGCTTGTAGACCAAACCAAGAAATATGTTCACCCTTTGAAGGCATCCGCTCCCAAAGTTCCTGTCGAGAAGGGTAGACCTAGTGGTGAGTCCAAGAATACTCCAATTGCAAACTATCCAGGGAAAGAGAATACATCTCTGACTACAAAGAAGGCGACTCAAAAAGGAAAAATCCCACCTAAGAATGGAAAAACCGGTATGTTTACTCTACCCTACCCTGTTTATAACATTGACTACAACATTTTGGATGATCTTAAGAAATCTAGGGCTACTATAACATACTTTGATTTGCTAAAATTAACGCAGCAAAGAGATTTGCTCTTGAAAGCTATGAATGAGCAGAACTTTAAAACTCCCACCATCCCGAGTAGCCAAACCAAGAAGTCGGTGTCCAGACCTATTAGTACCCCTAGTACAACCCAAATACCATCAACTATAGAAGCCACTCTATCTAAAATGAATCAAAACTCCCAAGATATCAGTGCAGCCATGATAGGGATAAAATCAAAATCCATGACTCCACCTTTCCTTATCACATTTGAAATCCTCAACATGAACGTACACGATTGCTTGGTACATTATGGTGCCTCATCCACTATGATGCCTTACGTTGTTGCTAAAAGACTGAATGCGATACCCAAGAAAATTGGGACTCGAATTATGCAATTAGACAGGAAAAATGTGAAAGTAATTGGGGAATTGAAAGATGTGTTGATTCGGATGGCTACTAAACCACATTACACACAAGTCATTGATATAGTGGTAGTTGATATACCCGAGGCTTATGGAATGCTGCTTAGTAGGGACTGGTTAGCAAAATTGAATGGATATTTCTCAATTGATTGGTCCCATCTCTTACTACCTCAGAAGGGGAAGGGTGATATGCTGACGGTTAATCATGAAAGATACATGAAGTATGTGGTGATGGAATTAAATGGCCCCAATGAACCTGTAATGTTTACCAACTCTATCCTTGGGAATTATAGTTTCAATGTTTGCGCCATGGAAATCTATTTTGGAGAATTCCATGCAGAAACAATTGAAGAAACTACAATAAACACACAGTTGGAAGCTCTCCCCTGTAGTCCAACTGATGAACAACCATATAATATAGTAGATGATAGAACTAATTTCCTAGGAAGCAATTCAATTGATGTAACATTAGACTCTATATTTTGGAAACTCTATTTTGATGGCTCTAACTGCCTTGAAGGTGCAGGTTCTAGGAGCATTCTCATTGACCCGCAAGGGAACCAACATCTGATGGCTAGCCGGTTGGAGTTCACGTGCACCAACAACACAACAGAATATGAAGGCTTGCTGCAGCGTCTAAAAAAAGCCATTGATATGAAGGTAAAAAATCTTAAAGTTTTTGGTGGCTCACAGATAATTGTGGACTAGGTAAGGAAGAGGATACACTGAAATTCACCACACCTGGTAAGATACCAACGTGAGGTATGGAACTTAACTGAAAGTTTTGATTCTTTTAATATCACATACATACCTTGAGGACAAAACCAAGATGTCGATCTGAGGGCTGGTATGGCTACAAAAATTTTGCCTAATTTTAGATTAAAGAAGAATAAATGTTATGTTGAATTGATTTTCAGACCATCCGTTCCTGATAACATCTCAAATTGGTAGGTGTTCGAAGATGACAAGCAAATCCTTGAGTTCTTACATAGCGAGAAGACATTCAAGAATGCAATCATTGATGAAAAAGAGCATGACAGGCTTATGAACAAGAGGGAAGATGAGGAAAAAGATCAGCCCAATATGATTCCCAAGTTAGTTATCAAGATGGAGCACTTGTATGACCTGCATGATAAGTTCAAGAAGTCAAATAACTATAAAATGCATAACTCATCCATGAAGTGTGAATCGGTCAACCTTGGAACCAAGGAAGATCCAAAAAATGTCAATTTGGGCTTAGGGTGCTCTCCACAAGAGAAGGCTGCATTTGTCAAGCTATTTAAAGAATACAAGGATGTCTTTGCATGGACATATGGAGACTTAAAAACATTTGATACCAGCATTATGCAACATGTAATTCCTTTGGAAAAGGAGGCTAAGCCCTACCAACAAAAGCTTCGTAAGATGCATCCAAGCCTAGAACCGTTCATAAAGAAAGAATTAAGCAAAATGTTGGATGCTAAAATCATCTTTACGGTCAGACACACCCGCTGGGTAGCCAATCTTGTGCCAATGAGAAAGAATAATGGAGACATTAGGCTGTGTATCGATTTTAGAAACCTAAACAAAGCATCACAAAAGGATAACTATATTTCCCCTTCTATGGAACACATTCTTCAGTGCATTTCTGGGTCTGAAATGTTGTCCCTATTATATGGGTTTTCAAGATATAATCAAGTGTTGGTATCTAATGAAGATCAACTTAAGACAACCTTCAACACTAAATGGGGCACTTACACATATCGTAAAATGCATTTTGGACTTATTAATGCGGGCACCACATTCTAGAGAGATATGGACATAACTTTCGAAGGGTTGATTAATAGATCAGTAGTGGTTTACATGGATGACATTACTGTGTATTCATATCACAAAAGGGATCATATTTATCACCTGAGATAGATTTTGGAAAGATGCCGAAGATATGGAATATCGTTGAATCCCAAGAAGAGCATCTTCGCGGTTACAGAAGGGAAACTACTAGGTCATATCCTCTCTAAAGAAGGGATTGTTATTGATCCTGAAAGAATAGAGACCATCATGAGAATACAACCTCCTGCAAATAAAAGGGAAATGCAATCTTTCTTCGGGAAGATAAATTTCATTAGGAAATTTGTCTCAGGTTTCGCAGAAATAGTGTGTCCCATGTAGCTAATGATGAATAAAGACATTGTGTATAAGTGGAGCGATGAAGCCAAGAAATCGTTTCAGCGAATTAAACAGGCCAACACAGAAGCCCCTACATTAGTCAGCCCTACTTTCGTCTTGTACACTTTCACTTCTAATGTTTCATATGCCGCAATCCTCACCCAAAAAAATGACAATGGCAACGAAGTTCTTATCTCTTATATGAGCTCTAATCTCCAGGGAGCAGAACTGAACTACCCAGACTTGGAGAAACAAAGATTTACGGTTTTTATAGCCGTAAAACACTTCCACCCTTATTTATTAAAGGCCAGGACTAAAGTAATTGTTCCCCATCCTGCTATAAGAGCCCTCTTCGTGCAGAAAGAAATGGGTGAGCAGAGAGGGAACTGGATAACCGCACTTCAAGAATTCGGCCTCGAGATTAAGCCGACAAAGATAGTCCGAGGGTAGGGATTGTGCAGGCTAGCAGCAGAAGCCTTGGCGGATAGAGAAGGGGCATCCAAAAAACTAGAAGTGCAGAGCATGTAAAATGCCCAAGTAGAATTTAGGGAGGAGCCCCTATGGATTAATGAGACGCTAATGTATGAGCGTGAAACATCAGAAACCCTTTTGGATCCTGAGTCATGGTATTATGACATACTCTTTTATCTAACACGGGGAGCATGTCCTAAACACATGGATATATCATGAAGGAGAGCGCTCACGTTGAAATCTAATTAGTATCACTTGGCCAATTACACATTATACAAAAAAAAATTACAATGGAATCTGGCTGAGGTGTTTGGAAAAGTACGATGTTGATCATGTCTTGAAAGAAATGCACAACAACCTAGCAGGTGGTCACTATGGTGGAGAGACCACCACTCACAAAATATTAAGAGCTAGATATTATTGGCTCATAGTGTTCAAAGACTCGCATGCCTATGCTCGGAAATGCAAGGTATGTCAAATTGTTGCAGGACGAGAAAGAAATCTAGTCGTTCCCCTCAGGCCCATTCTGATTTATCCCCTGTTCCAGTAATGGGGCCTAGATTTCATAGGCGAGATCACTCCGAACTCTGCACATCAACATAAATATATACTCATAGTGACCGACTACTTCACCAGATGGACCGAAGCCATCCCTCTTCGAAAGATAAACGAAGATGAGCTAATATCATTTATTAAGAAATTCATTATCGACATGTATGGCATCCCTGACGCTCTCATATTTGATAATGCTTCTTACTTTTCATCACTGAAATTGACTGAATTTTTCTATTGATAAATCAATTCACATAAGGTATGCATCAAACTATTACCCCCAGGGAAATGGGGTTGCAGAGTCTTCAAATAAAAACCTCATTTGCATAATCCGTAAATCTGTCACCGACAACCAAAGGAACTTGCACAACGCTCTAACAAATGCCCTTTGGGCCGATAGGGTCACCCCAAAAGTGGCCTTAGGAAACTCCCCATACTTCCTCATCTATGGACAGGAAGCCATCTTTCCTCCCAACGTTACCCTTCCTTCTTTACAGCTCTCCCAAGCCTCAAGAGGGACCCCTTTAGCCTTACTTTAAGAAAGGATCAACCAATTAGTGAGGTTGGAGGAATTGAGAGATAAAGCTAGAAATAAATTCATAAATCACCAAATTATTGTGAAGAGATGGTTTGATCACCATATGGCAGGAGATAAAGATTACCAAATAGGATAGCTAGTCTTGAAATGGGACAAGTTGAATGAACTAAAAAGGAAACACACAAAATTCCAACACTTATGGCTGGGCCCATTCCAAGTTGTGGAAAAAATTGGTCAGGGAACTTACAGACTGAAAAAATTACTGGGAGAAACTGAAAAAATCCTTGTTAATGGCCATCATATTAAGAGATACTTCCAGTAGATACCACATGGTGGTTACCTCCTGAGTAGGTCAGGATTCATTTTATTTTTGTTGTTAGCTTAGTTACATTTTCGTCCTGTCCTTTCCTGTTTTACACAAAGTTTATTTTCCTTTTGAATTTCAGTTCTTTTCAGCCAATTGATTTCAGTCCTCCACTCTCATTTTCACTTTTGTAACTCTCTTTAGATTGCCCTCATTTTCCACCTTCAACTTTTTCCTCCCTCATTAACTTGTTGATGAGTTTGGTGATCCTAAATCCATTGTTACCTTGCAAATCAAACAAACTTTCAATGAGCCCATGAGAACTTGAAAATCAGCTATGGAATTCAAATTGAAGCCACTCATTAGCATTTGTTGGGAACTAGGTACGATTTTTTGATAACCTGGATACCTGGAACATGTAGGGGCATATTTATAAAACGAAAAAATGTGTAACCACAGTTGGACTAGCATGGCAGAACGATGTATTTTTAAATAAATCCCACTCAGACCTAGCCTACACTTGCCTGTAAGGTTTGCAGTTATTCTCCATTGGTCCCATCCACCACACTAAGTTTTCTAATACCTGTTATCTACAAGTAAACCTCCTTTCATGGGCTAAACTCACTTTCATGTACCCTGTGGCAAATCCAATTGTGCTCTAGTCCTTGTGCCTAAAACTGGAAGGACTTGTGTAAAAGAAAATGAAATGTTGAGTCCTTGTGCCTGAAACTGGAAGGACAGGTTGTTTGGGAAGCTGATTAGAGTAGGGACTATTGCTGGGCTCAGATTTTCAATTGACACAGCAAGCCCAACCTTTCTTAAGTGGTTTAAAAATATGGCATGACCCATGACTGTGCCCCATTCAATCATATGAAAATATAGCACTAAAATTCTTACATAAAGTGCAGATAAACATATCTACATCAAGTTTGATGAGTGATAAAGAGCTGAGGTACACACATAAACAGGTATTGACAAACCAATAATGGCCCCGAAAGGATTCTTGAAAGTAGGAAACAGGTAAAGGAAGGTCAATAAATCCCATAATACTACCATTCGAGAATGCCTGTCAGAACCCTATCAGTAAGTAGAAGCTATTTGTCTTTATCCCACCTGAAGCAATTAATGTTGAAGTGGAACCCATGCCTGTCCATATATACAGTTTCCATTTCAAGTTTATCTTAACACCCTATTTTTCTATTGATCCAAGGTCTATTTGGAAACAAAGATAACTGGTTCACCCAACAGTTCACCATTTGTTATGGCCACAACCACCACCCTATTAAAACATGCTCTGGTATCATGTTTTGATTGGGTCCCCTAGAAGTTGGATCTTCCACTTCCTTGAAGGATTTGTTTTTATCACAAGGATTTTAACTCTTTGCCAAGTCAAATTTGCAATTCTTAATGGTCAAGACCCCCCTTTAATAAATCTTTGCTACATACTTCATCCACAACCTAGTCTAGCCCTTCATTCATACCCTTCATCGAGACTCTTTTAAATCCTCATAAATGTTCATGGTGCCCTATGCCCACACATATAATCACCCCTCTCATTACCCCTCGAAACCTTCCATCGCATCTTTATTCCCATTATAACCTTTTTCTCTTCGCAGAGCATCCTTAACTTACCCTTTTCATGCTTTTTTTTAGTCTTTATACATGTCTCAATGCATGCCTCTATTGCTATCCCAATTTCTCCATTTCACGGTTATACTACGCCTTCCTCTTTCGCATCCGCTAAGCGAGAGCCTTCCAAACTTCAAATTAAATTAACAACAACACATATGATGTTGGGTCCGGTCCCCATTCACAATCGGCGGAACCCAAGGCCCATACATAAAGCATTCCGCGATACGACGGACCCACTACAATTATTAAACATAACACATACATTATCGGGTCTACTTTCCCCATCGCATATTGCAATCAACGGGGTCCCAGGGCTTGTATATAATGTTCATCACGATCTATCGGACCTGGCAGCATCATTAACCACAATACTATATTTCGAGTCGGAAGCCCCATCATGTATCGCAATCGGCGAGGTCTGAGGCTTATATATAAGGCACACCACTATCCACCGGACCCGACAATAACTGTAAACCTAGGTGCATATCATTTCAAGTCCAGCCTTATGGTGGGCTGCGGGTTTTTTTCCGTGTATTCCCATGTTTTCGATAAAGTGTTGTGGTCTGATATTTAAAAGGAAAAAGCCTATAGGGCGGACCCTCCGGGACTATCAAGCACAACGTATATATATTTCGGGTCTGGATCCCATCACATATCGCAATTGGGCTTCGATGAAACCCAAAGTCCATTCACTCGCCATTGAAGCATTGTGACGTGATATGGAGGACCCGATGATAACTATAGGCCCGGGTGTATATCATTTCAATTCTGGCCTTATGGTCCGGCCACGGGTTTTCCCGTGTTTTCCCTATGTTTTCGATAAAGTGTTCCGGTCCCAGTTTTCAAAGGAAATATTATGTGGCGGACCTGAGGGTATTATTGACTGTGGCACATATATATTTTGGGTCCAGCCAATCGCAACTCGCAATTGGCAGAGCCCAAAGCTTAAACATAAGGCGCGATGCGATTAGCGGACCCGATAGGGTACGGGTTCCCGTCTATAATATTTCAAGTCCGAATTTCGGATCCGGTTATGTGTTATGCAATGATTTTCAATGTAAATTGGTTTCACGCTTGTGGGACTTAATCAATGTATGGATTGAAGAAAACGAGGGGCCAATTATTTCACGCTTGTTCCTTTTGATGTTATAAACGCTTAATGAAGCAAGATTTGTGTTTTTTAAGCATTTTTATCATATTTGCATAAGTATAGCTGATGTTGGTTATCTCTGCAAGTGAGGACTGAGAGAAGGCACACGAGGTCGAAGAACAGATGCATAAGCATCAAGTATGGCTCCAGATAAAAGATACATGAGCGGATCCGATGAGTTTATATATGCGGGTATGTTTTATTTAAAGATTTGGCTTTAGGCATTGGCGGTCATGTTTCCATGTGTTACCTATGTGTTCTAAATGTTATGCGGCCTCAGGCTGTATCATGAAGAAATGACACGCATACCTCCTCCTTTCAATCGACATCTATTCATTTCCCCAAGAAATGAAATGCTCCAGCAGATGTGGCCTTTACATGTCAACGGTTACACCAACTATTCTACAATTGTATATTCTAATTTGTGAATTGAAAAGAGAAGGGAGGTGAGAAGTCAGGGAAGACCAGGAGTCATTTCCAGCTACATAAGTATTCCCTCTTGATAGGAGAGGGGGGATTTTTTTGTTGGAGAGAATAGCTTTGATTTATTGTGAATAAAGAAGACTGTTTGGTTCAAGAAGGAGCATGTTGTTTCATATTTATTTCCCTTTTCTCTCATATGTTTAGAATCAGTGTGTTGTTGCTGGCATAAATACAAATGTGTTTTGCTTTGTGCAGATTCATAACTTATAGTTCATGGTTATTCTTGGTTATTCGAATTTAATTTAATAGCATGCTTAACTCATGAAAGTTCGTTGATTCGAAATATTGTTAAACTTCAGTTGCAAGTGTTATTTGTATGGAAAGGAATGTGTATTCCTGTATAAATAATCAAATTGCAATTAGGATTTAATACAACCTTGTTCTTATGTGAACCAGTAATTGATTCATTTTGGATTTGGAATCTATATATGATGTTTAACCTCTTTTTGTTATGCTCCTGCAGGATATATTAAGATAGTTAGGACCAAATTAGAGTAGTTAGAAGTTGTGTAGATATGATTTGATACATATAGGTTAGCTGTTTCTTTTGTTGATTTAATTGAATTCTTCCTCCAGGAAGCAATCTCTCAACACCTTTAATAGTTTACGGGATCCTTTAAAACCTGTTGGAGCTAGCCACCCCAAACGAAAATAGATCTAATTGGGGTCTATGATCGGGTTAGTTCCCCTTGTTGGTATAGTGAAAATTCGCCATGTCAACAGGAAGATAAAGGAAAAGGAGGAATGTAGCCTCCACCATCTCCTCCATAATCACCATCATCGTCATCATCATCGTATTCCTATCATAAAACTAGTTCTTCTAAGAAGAAGAAAAAGAAAACCTCCTTGATCAAATTAGATGTAAAATTTGATTTGCCA
Organism: Pinus taeda; assembly: GCA_000404065.3. NCBI lineage: Eukaryota > Viridiplantae > Streptophyta > Pinopsida > Pinales > Pinaceae > Pinus > Pinus taeda. Next base: position 22,411 of record APFE030677472.1, read on the forward strand.
ATTTATGATGGAGAACTTAATGTAGAAAATATAGATAATCGGATAAGGAAAATTGATGTATATTGCAAGGTGCAGAAAGTTGATTCAGAAAGGAAGAAGATTCAGTTGGCTAGCCATCGACTTGGAGGAACCACACTGGTGTGGTGGGAAGGCAAGACAGAAGCAGATCTTCAAAAACATGGTAAAATAATTTCAACTTGGAATGAATTTGTTTCTGCCATTAAAAAGCAATTTTATCCTTTGGCTTATATGTAGCAAGAAATGATGAGTTGGCAGACATTACATCAACTGAAGGGTCAAAGAGTAAAGATTTATACTCGAGAATTTCGTAAAATACCTTTAACACTAGGAATATCATTGGACTCACCAAAGACATAGTTAAAATATATAGGTGGTCTTCATAGTTATTTGAAGCATACTATACTTATGTTTAATCCCACTGGCTTAGATGATGCGTCAGTCCAAGTGACTCATCTAGAGGCTAGAGGAAAAAATGTAACCCCAGATGTTGGGAAGTCATCCAAATCTTTTGAGAACAAGAATAAAGGAAAGAAGAAATTGAAATTGAAGGAGAGGAAAACAAACACTGTAAAGAAGGATAAACCTTCATGCACTCATTGTAAGAGGGAAGGACACAATGAGGCACGTTGGTGGTCTTTTCATCCAGAACTGAAGCCTAAGAAGTTCAAGGGTAAAGAGCAAAATAATGTTGTTACTATTCAAAAGGACTTGGGGTCAGACTCAGGTGACAAAACAACAATTACAGACACAAGTATGAAAGATAAAGATTTTGAAGCATATACAAGTAATTCTTCACATTCTATTGATAATGAAAGTAATGAGAGGAAAAGAAATGAGCTATTTCATATTAGGGTCATTTCCAAGCACACTAAAATTAATACTTTATTTGATAGTGGATCACAAGTAAATTTGATTTTTGAAACAATTGTAAAGAAGTTGGGTCTAGAAACAATACCTAATAAGAAGCCATATCCATTAGGTTGGGTGTGTGATAAAACAAAGCTACAAGTTACGAGACAATGTAAACTTTGGTTTACTATTGGGTCAACATTTGTAGATGAGGTTGAGTTAGATATAGTCCCATTGGACATATGTGGAATTGTTTTAGGGAGTCCATACTTGCACGATAGAAAGGCTATCTTCTATTGAGCTAAAAAAAGTATCAACTCACTAAGGATGGAATTGAGTATATTGTAAGAGCTCATTAAATTAAAGATAACTTCTCTCTCATAAACTCAGGTCAAATGAAAATAATAGTAAAATCAAGTAAGCAATTTTTACTAATGATTGTAAATGCAAAGGATCCTGATAAATCTGATGCATTCCAAGGCCGTAATCCTAAACAGAAAGTAGATTTAGTTAAAGATGTTTCTGATTATGATATTTTGTTTAAAGAGCTTAAGGGGTTTCCACCCAAGCAATAGATAGTACATGATATTTATTTGCAGCAAGATGATCCACTACCTAACATTGGAATGTATAGGTTATTAGCTTTAGAGAATGTAGAGATAAAGAAGCAAGTACAGGAGTTGCTCGATAAATGGTTTATATGACCAAGCACATCATCGTGCAGATCACCAATTGTGTTGGTGCGAAAGAAAGACTACTCGTGGAGAATATGCATTGATTTTAGAGCACTAAATAAAATTACGATCAAGAATCATTATCCTCTTCCTCGTATTGATGATTTATTAGATCAATTAAAAGATGCAGTTTACTTTTCTAAATTAGACTTGTGAAGTGGCTACCATCAGATCAGAGTTGTAGAACAAGATGTATGGAAAACTATTTTTAAGACGAAGCAAGGACTTTATGAGTGGTTGGTTATGCCTTTTGTCTTAACTAATGCTCCAGCTATGTTTATGTGAGTCATGAATGATGTATTTACACCATTTATTGATGATTTTGTAATAGTCTATTTAGATGATATTCTTGTTTTTAGTAAGACTTGGGATGAACATGTAAAGCATCTAAAGCAAGTTTTTGATGTTTTAAAAAGAAAAAATCTCTATGTGAAACTGTCAAAATGTGAATTTGGTAGGACATATTTGAATTATTTGGGTTATATTGTAGGGGGTGGTGAATTGAAGATAGATCCCTCTAAGGTTGAAGTCATTGTGAACTGGCCTAAACCCAAATCTGCTATAGAAGTCAGAAGTTTCTTAGGGGCAGTGCAATATTGGAGAAATTGTATTGCTAACTTTTCTTTGATTGCAGCTCCTTTACATGCTTTGACAAGTGTGAAATAGGTGTTTCAGTGGGGAGGCAAATAACAGAAATCCTTCGACACCTTGAAAGAAAGGATCAATATAGCGCCAGTACTAGCACTGCTAGATCTTCAACATCCATTTGAGATCAAGACAGATGCAAGTGACTATGCAATGGGGGCATCGTTGATGCAGCACAGGAAGCCTATATGCTTTCATTTTGAGACATTTACATCTACAGTAGTTAACTATCCAACATATGATAAAGAATTGTATGCATTAGTATAGAGTGTTAAAAAGTGAAAACATTATATAATGGGTAAAGAAACAATCATTAACATAGGTCATCAACCACTTCAATATCTACACTCACAAACTAAATTGCAACAATCCAGACATTATAGGTGGATGGGTTTTCTACAACAATTTCATATTGTTATCAAATATAAGAAGGACATACATAATATGGTTTCAAACATGTTATCAAGAACAATCATAAATGCATCCACTATACTTAAGCATAATTCAGTAATTCATGAAAGTTACATTGAACAATATGCTCAAGGTACAGACTTTAAGGATGTATATGCAACTTTAAGTCATGGCAAGCAAGTAAAAGAATTGGATTACTACATTAAGGACAAACTCTTATATCATTTGGGAAAGTTATGCATTCCACAAACTGAAAGAGTTAACATAATTCGAGAAGTGCATACTTCTCTCATATCAGGTCATTTTGGTGTAAGTAAAACAGTTGCACAATTGCAAAGGTTCTGTTATTGGCCACGAATGCATGAAACATTTTCTAGATATATCAAAGGATGTACTATGTGTGCTACAAGCAAGCTAAGTAATAGAAAATTAGGCTTGTATACTACTTCCAATTCCTTCTCATCCTTGGGAAAGTGTTTCCATGGATTTTGTTGGGGGATTTCCATAGTCTAGAAAAGGTCATGATTATTTGTATGTAGTTGTGGATAGGTTCAGTAAGATGTGTATTTTGATACCTTGTAATAAACAGGTCACAGCTGAACAAACTACAAAGTTGTTCTCTCAAAATGTATGGGTTCATTTTCGGTTACCCACTTCTATTGTATCTGATCGAGATTCTTGATTTTTTCGGAAATTTTGGTCTAGTCTATGGGAGTTAATGGACACAAGGTTAAAAAAGAGCACATCGTTTCATCCACAAACAAATGGTTAAACAGAAGTGGTCAACGGGACAGTGATACAGTTGCTTCGAGGATATTGCAGCAAGCATCCCACACTTTGGGATGAGCATTTGTGTTATGTGCAGCATGCTTACAACCATGCCAAACATTCTTCTACTCAGAGATCTCCTTTTGAGACTTGTTTTGGTTTTATACCAAAGTATCCCTTGGATTTTTCTTTGGTAAAGACATAGCAGTTGATGGACACAGTGATGTGGACAAAGCAACCAAGTTCATTGAACAAATCCAGGAAATTCACCAGGCAGTATAGGAACAGCTGGAAAGAAGCCAAGCAAAGTATAAGGCGCGACATGACAAGCATTGAGTTGAGCATAGTTTTCAAGTGGGTGATCAAGTCTGGTTGTACATCAAAAAAGAAAGACTGCAAGGGGAAGGTAAAAATTTAAAACCAATTAGATATGGTCCTTTCAAAATACTTGATAACATTGGTGAAAATTCTTTCTGCCTTGATCTACCAGCTTATATTCAAATCTATTCAGTCGTTAATGTTGAAAACTTGAGGTTGTATGAACCTTCAATGATTGAACATCTTAAAGAGCAAGGTCAGTTACCTTCCATTGAGGATCTGTTGCCTGAGCATCTCAATGAGTTACAGGAGGACACAATTCTTGGCAAGAGGATAAGAACTTCACGACGAGGGGATGTTGAGTACTTGAGAGTTGGACTGAAAGGTACAAATCCAAGTAAAGCATGATGGATAGAAATTGGAAAAGTGAAGGAACTTTATCGTCACTTACTCGATAGCTAAAACCAACTTTTGGTGGACCAAAAGCTTCCAGTGGGGAGGAGTGATCCAAAATGGATTCAGCATAGCCTCCAGATCAAAAGTCTTCAAATACAAGTGAAATGGAAAAATGTTGAAGGGCTCATGAATATGAAGCCAATGGTGCAAACCGCATGAAAATCCGAGTTCGGACAAGGAAATTAGAGCTAATCAAAGGTTCAGGTCAAAGAGTCAAAGCCTATGTCAGCAGGACATGTGGCAACCCAAGAAAGAGTCACAGATACCTAATTATGTCAACACAGAAGATGTGTGGCAATCAGAGATTGGTTCAGACCTCAAGCGATGAGGAACAACGGTCAATAGCAGATATCGTTCAATCAAAGGAGATCGAAGCATATCACGTCGAAACATGCAGGCAAGTTATCTAGGAAAACGAACGTGATAAAATTATGAAAAAGGAGCTAAACTCTTTGAGTTTCGACAAAAGGGCAGTAAATGGTTTATCGCGTTCCCTCAAGGCAGGAAGCGGTTTTAGACCGAGAGCACGTGATTCCACTCAGCGGTCAACACGTAGCATCCCGAAAACCACTTTATTGTGTGCCTTCGGAGAATTAGCAAACATGCTAGTTGAAGCATGAGAGCACGCGATAGCCGTCAGATCCCTGAGGACGGATCAATGATGTAGATTGTTTAGAGCAGTTGATGAGCGAGATGTGATACCCATTATATTGTTTGTTCTCAAAATCAACACCGGTAAAAGGCCAGACGGTTAGGGTCCACCCCGCGCTCGCTTTCATTTATAGCCTGTTTCTATTATAAACATATTTATTCCACGTTTATTGCAATTTATAACTAAAACGTGTTATATAAACACCATAACACAGAAAATTTGACAGAGGAGTGTATTGTGAACCATTCCAGGGGGTATGTAGGTCAGGGTGACCAGTACGGTCATGTGTATGCTCATTTCGACTCAAAGTTTCAAGAGAAACATAGTGGTGAGTTCCATTTCTGTGTTGAGACTCTGTTTTTGAGCTCACACATGTAACAACCATTTGAAGACATAATAAAGAGGTCAACACTAGAAGCTAGGACCAGGAGACGTAGCCAGGAAGTTTGGTGAACTCCTTTATCAATTTTGCTTATGTTGATGTGTCTGATTACGTTTTTATAATTGTTTAAGTGTCTATGTTATTCGCAATCTTATCGATCCATTTCACTAAGTAACATAGGAAACTTAACACATAGTCTATAATACGTTTTATCAATTTCAAATCAAAAGGAATAACCTTAGGATGATGTGGAGTAGCCACATGAAGAGGAGCAGAGAGTGGAAGAACCCACTCATGCAAAGACATCCAAAGATGGAAGGAATCACACTATAGAGGCTAACAGATTGATGCATGATGCTAGAGAGAATGTGGGAGCACCCACATCACAACACAAGTAGAGGAGGTCACTAGATCGGTACACTAGCTACATGGCTCTGATGAGCGAGAGTGTAGAGATTGAGCTATCCTCATTCAAGGAAGCAATGCAGAAACCAGTATGGGTTGATGCCATTTTTCAGGAGTATGAATCCATTATCAAAAATAGTGTTTGGGAAGTGGTCCCAAGACCAGCAGACAAGTCAGTGGTGATTTCTAGATGGATTTACAAGGTAAATCAAGAAGAAGATGGGAGTGTGGAGAAAAACAAGGCTAGATTTGTGGCCAAAGGGTTCTCTCAAATGAAGGGAACTGATTATGAGGATACCTTTTCTCCAGTAGCAAGGTACTCTTCAATCAAATCTTTTCTAAAACTTTCAGCACATATGGGATGGAAGATACAACAGATGGATGTGAAGACAACATTCCTCAATGGTGTGATTGAGGAAGAGGTGTACATTGAGCAGCCGTAAGGATTTAATACCTTCAACAGAGAGTCACATGTGTGCAAACTCAAATAAGCACCTCGTGCTTGGTACATCAGGATCGGAAATTATTTCACCAGGTTGGGCTTCATCAAAAGTAAAACAGATGTGAACCTTTACCATATTGTGGTTGAACGTAAATTGTTTATTATATTATATATGTCGATGATTTAATTTTAACATGTGATGAGAAGATGGTAAAATATTGCAAAGAGGATGTTGCAAGAGAATTCGAGATGAAGGACCTAGGGCTCATGCATTATTTACTTGGTATGGAAGTATGACAAGGAGACGAGGAATTGTTTGTCTCTTAGGGAAAGTATGCCAACAAGATACTGAAGAAGTTCCACATGGAGAGCATCAAACCCATGAAGACTCCTCAAGTAGGAAATTGGAGGAAGGAAGATACTACTTCAGGTGAAGTAGTGGTGGCTACTATTTACAAGTAGCTTATGGGTTCACTTATGTACTTGGTGAACACATGACCAGACATATGTTTTGTAGTTAACCAACTTAGTCAAGCAATGGTTAAGCCAACCAAACTCTATTGGAAGGCAACTAAACATGTGTTGAGATACCTCAAAGGCACCACTCAATTTGGTCTTTGGTACATATAGACAAAGGGAGTGAAGCTTCAAGGCTTCACAGATGCAGATTGGGAAGGGAGTCCATCCAATAGGAATAGAACATTAGGGGGAATCTTCAGTATTGGGTCAGCACCAGTTTATTGGTACAATAGGAAGCAGAGATCAGTTGCATTTAGTTCGGCAGAAACAAAGAAAATGGCTACTCGTCAAGAAACTTGTGATGCTATCTGGACGAGGAAGATCCATGTTGGGTTATTTGGTCAATAGATGGATCCTACAATGATTTAATATGACATTCAGATTTGTATCAAAATATCTGAGAATCCACTTTTTCGTGATCGGTCCAAGCATTTCGACATCTAGTATCACCATTTACGAGATTTTTTGCAGAGGAGAATCATGTTGCTGGAGAACATTCCTAAAAAGGAACAAGATGTAGATATTTTGAAAAAGGCATTGTCAAGATGAAAATTCGAGTCTCATAAAGGCAGGATCAAAGTAGTAGATATTCCCTTTCTTGTTGAGAGGGAGGTTGAAAATGCAACAAGAAAATCCTAATTTAATTTTTTCCTTGAATTAAATTGGGAATAAAATTGTAGTTCCACATCTGATGAGTTAACTAAGTTAATTTGACTTAGTTGGCTCAGTTAATTTCAGTTAAGGGTCTAACTAGAGTCATGTAGAGTGTCTCCTACATTATAGGAGCCTTGGTTGAGTTTATTTTGAGTTGTAATTAATTAATTCAGTTTAACTAAGTTAAAGTTAGTTAAAATAATTCCAATTGTTGGAGGAACTAGTGGGAGGTCTAGTGGTGTGGTGTAGCCTGCAGCGTAGCGTGGTGATTCCTGCAGTGATCAACAAGTAAATAGATGATTCACTCATAAATAAATCATGTATGTTAGATCTAAGAGTTACCCAGTTGAGATTGGAGTTCAAGGATAATGCACTATTAGTTGTATAATCATATGAATTGTACAGGTGGTGCATGCAGTCAGAGGAAGTCCTAAGAGGATTGTACAATTCCAATTGAGGAATTTCCCTAATTAATAGGGGGATAATTCCCAAGGAAATAGTGCAAGGAAATAGGTACCTGGGAAAGCATAAAATTGGTCAATTATGGCTTGGGATTGTCTAGGAAGTTGTGAGACAGATAGAGATAGTGCAAAGGTTTCTCAGGCTTGAGAAAAGCATTGTAATCGTCATATTTTATGACTAATGCAATATACATATAGTAGGGTTTTTTAGTTGCAGCTTTCCCCATAAAATCATTGTAATGTGTTGATTGAATTCTTTCTCTGGTATGCTTCATGATTTCACGATCATTTAATTGTTTTTGTTGATGAGTAGAGTAGATTCAAGTCTATTGTTTAAGCATATTACAATTAGCAGTTTGAATTACAAGGAATTTCTACAAGAGCATGGCTCAAACCCCCCTGGAACGATGCCATGAAGTTCATACAGATGTATTATACCTGTAAGGGAAGGTATGATTTTCCATGTACCACTTCAAGTTTTTGGATCATTTAGATGGTCAATTAAGAATGAACATGTCATTTTTCTTGTTAAAGAATCTTATGAAAATAACTGCAAAAATTAGAGAAAAACCCAAGTCTTCTCCCCATTGCATTTTTCTTAAGGGCTTGACTAAAATAATATTTGTCAATCATTTGAGCAAGATAGGAAGAACTTGGGACCATTTCTTATTCTAGGGATGGTTTGTTGAATCAATTGTTTCCAAACCGAAAGTCTGCAACGGTAAGAAACATAGAAAGGCCAAGAAACCTATCCAAAACCCCGAAGCTCCAAAGAAAAGAAATTCCTCTATACTTACTAGAAGAAAGATCAAATATTTGTTGGGTAAACAAATAGAAGACCCTGTTTCTTTTCCTATGGATGAAAAAGTGTATGTAAGAAGGATTAGGAGGGTTATTGAGAAAAAAAGTTCAACTTCCCCTCAAGAATAGTTTCCAGAGGAGCCAAAAGATTACCCTACTATAAACCTAGCAGTAATTAAAAAAGAAAGGGGCTCATGGGTTAAAGTCAATGAGAGAGAGGACTTAAAAGATCAAACCAAATCATCCAAACTAGCACAAAAGGAAGAGGAGAAAGAGGTTACCCTATATAAGATGTATGGGATGAGAAGACCCCATACAAGGAGCACAAATAAGCTTAGGCTCAACTCTAAATTGCAGTCGAACCCAACTTTTAAAGAAAAATTCATTGATATTGATGATATACCTATGAAGGATTTTCTAATCAATAAGGAGGAAGCTCCAAGTTCCTCTGAGAAGAAGAAGACACAGAAGTAGAGTAAAAGAGAAAAACAACCCCCCAAGGCCAGACAAAATAGATTGAAACAAACAACATGGACCTTTTGTTAGATGTAACATAAAAACTTAAATAAGTATCCCAAATATTGCATTGTTAAATGTTCTAGAAGTGTTGATTTGTGATTTTTTTATAGTGATGTCAAATGTTTTGGTGGCGCTGACACTTTATCTGTTTTTGACAGCGCTACCAAATGTTTCAATAGCACTTTCACTATTTTGATTTTTACAACACATATACCCATATATTGTGTTAACACCTGAATCGTACTCCCTGGAAACATAAATTTGAGGCAATAAGGATATGGATTTTGACAAAATATTTTTGGAGAATATTTATTTCACAAAAAACACTATATTGTTAAGGAAATAACAAAGATCAAAGGGAAATTTCCATTTTGAGCGGATCAGTCAACATCAAAGCATGATTTTGAGGCAACAAACAATAAATTCTCCATATTTTTCTGCATATTGTCAGTGACCTGTTTTGATCCACATCTTCACCAGACTTGACAGCTACAGGGCTATTTTTTGTTTTCATGAATTATCAACGCATCATTTTTTTCTTGTAAATGTATTTTTAGTTTTAGTTTTAATAGATTAAAGATATATACATATATCTTTAATATTTTTCTAATTAAAACTGCCCAAAAACTATGGATTTCATTTCGTAAACTTCTATAAAACTGTGAAAAACAAATAACCGAGGGTTGGATTATTTTTAAGACAAAATTATATTGTGTATGTTTTATTTCAGAGATAAATAATATTTTCAAGGTAGAAGCATTAAAGCTTTCATGCCAAAGATTCCTTTTGTGGTGTTTATTAGTCTCTTTCCTTAGTTATGTTTCTTTCTTGTGTGAGATTTCATGGATTTAAGTCATCATATTTAATCTAAAGTTAGTTTTTGTGGAATTCATCTCCATTGAGATGCTCCACTGTTAAGAAATTCAAATATTTTCACCATTTCTGCTAAATTTGCAAAGAATTCATTGTGATGCTCTACTGTAATGGTTTCTTCTCTTTTCTTGACTACCAGCTTGATAATGAAAGGTCTAAGTAAACATTATCATATTTTTTATATTTTGAGTTGTTGTAGGACTTTCTAGCATTATCAGGCAGTATTGAAAAAAAGGTTTGACTGCACTTTTCCTAAAATGGGGTCTCCAAGTTTGGGTAAATATCCATGGTAAATCCCTCTAACAAAAGAAGAGCATGTCATAATTTTAGGGAAACATGAGTTATACAATGATATAGTAGGGTTGACCTATGTATGATGTACTCTAATTCTGACACGCATGGGATACACTCATGCCCAAGTGTATTCACTCTCATTTTACAGTTCTTTGGATCATTTGCAACACTTCTAGAATTGCCTTCAAAACCATGTGTAACTTGTGGCCAACCCTTCACCTCTTAAATCTCTACAGAATCCTCTAATGTTTTTGTTGATCCATCTCTAATTATTCATGATGCAAAAACTATATGGACTTGTTGTTTGTCTAAATGATGATAGGCATTGAGTCTTATTCTCTCATGTTTATAGAAAACCTATGTTTGTGCTTCTCAATTTGTTTTCTTGATCCCCCAAGTGTTGGTGTAGTGTTGGGTGGTAGAAACACCTCTTTGGCTTACCACTTTCAAGCTTTGACAAGCAAGATGAAATGGCTTTCTACCCCCTCAATTTTGTCCTCAAGGTGCTACATCTCCTTCAATGCCACAAATTCAGCTACTTTGATAACATATGATCCATAAATAGTAGGCCTATGGCCTATTTATCTCATCAACATGGATCATTGTGAAAAAAAAATAAAATAAAACAATTATGTCTCTAAAATTCAAATGATTATTTCCAATGAAATTCATTAATTGATTGTCAATGCAATTCCTTTACAAAACCATAAATTTGCAAAGTTGATTTCAAGGATCATTTGTTAGTCCAAGCGAGTTAAAGGATCCTACCCATGATGCATGATTGTAATCCACTGAACCAATGCTCAACCGATGAGCCTAGGTATTGCAACAAGAATGCTGCAACTCCAAGGGCTACGAGCTTTACTTATCAACCCAGGGTTCGTACAAACTTGGAGGTGATAGTGTTATATGCACAAGTAAAAGTGAAGGTCCTACCAGTTGTCACTACTTATCTGGCAAGAGACCCCAGGGGTTCCAAGCTAGACTTCTATAGGGTCAAAAGAAGCTTAATTCTTTGATGGAAGAAGATAAAATCTATTCTAAGAGAGAGCTACTGTACTGCAGTAACGAATAAAACAACATGTAATGCTAAACCACACCATAACATAACTAACCATCTAAACAACTATGGTAAAGAAAATTGCTAAATCAATACTAACCTAATGCTGCTATCTAAGTTGCAGAAGTAAAGACCATTAAACTATCCTAAGGTGTAAACAAAGGAACTAAACTAAATCTGTTTTCAAGCGGAAGAGCAGTCGAAGATCGAAATTGGTGAAAGGAGGACGTAAGGACACAGTAGTGCATAGGGACTGTTGGATCGATCAACGACCAGAAGATGGACGGTGGAGATCTTATCATAGGTGATTTAGTTAATAGGTGAATGAATAGGGTAATGAAACAAATGAACGACAGAGATCGTATCGCGAGGAATTAAGTGAACGGATGAACGAACATGGTTAACTGGAGATGAATGGCAAACATCTTATCGTAGAGTTTAGGTCAAGAGATGGACGAACAAGATTAATTGGAGGATGGATGGCGGAGATCGTATCATGGGAAGAAAACGTGTAGAAATGATGGAGCGGGTTTTGAAGGCGGTAAGCAATTTCTCGCGTGCCGTCAAAGTTATAAGTTGTATTTCTAAATTTCACATGCGTAGCCTAACTGAGAGACATGTAGCACAAGAAAACCACTATTCTCATGTGCTCTCGGGTGGATAATGGTTGTGCAGAAATCTGCACGATATTGCATGATAACCATTGTATCAGGCGGGGCTAATCAATAGTGGAGATTGGCCAAGCTAGTTGGTGAGCGGGTGACATGATAGCCGTCAGAATAGGTGAGGCAGATCGACGGTGGGGGTTTAAAGCACATAAAGTGTTGAGGTGATGCGATAGTTGTCGGATCATGTGAGGCATATTGACGGTGGAGATTTAAAGTGCATAAAGTAGGGGGAAGACTTCACGCAAGTTGGAAGTTGGATAAACTAATGAATCGAACGATGATTGAGTAGGTTTTTTGTGGATCGGGCGGTGAGGAAACGATGTACGAAGAACGTGCTGAAGGAGGTTTCAAATGAAAACGACAAAAAAAAAACCATTGAGGGTGAACAAGTAATTGCATCAAACAACAAACTCCATAGCTCATGCGAGAATCAGAAACCTATGTTTTTGGGGTTGCTGAAGGGTCTCTTCCTCAAGTCATGGTCTCGGAGGGAGGAGGTGAGGCCGAGACACCTGCGAACAACCTTGTGGTGATCTTTTCCTCCTAGCTAACCTGTGAACTGAAAGAAGGCACAAATGGAATTAAACTAAAGCACAACCAATCTACTCTACACTAATATAAGCGGAATGTAGCTACTTAAGCAAATGAATAGAAAAAACATGAATCATCTATGCTATACTACTGTAATGGAAATACAGCTACTTAAGCAAATGAATAGAAAACCAGGAAGCTACTTAAGCAAATGAACAGAACCAAAAATCTATGCTAGCATACATGTACAATAAAGAGGAGCTTTGGTCGCTCAGGTTGGGCCCTAACCCAAGAGCTTTGGTCCTCTGAGTTAACATAGAGCTGGCTCAAAATGAAACTCATTCTCATTATAAAAACCATGTATTACATAACAAATGTCACAAGTCTTGCAGCCCAGAGATAAAGCAAAATTTTACAATAAAAAAATGAATCCTACTGAGGTCCTAAGCCTCTCTACTTATACATCTGAAGTCTCCAATGAATTACTTCCCATTAGGGAGGCTTAACTCCCCACTCAAGATAAACTGGTTTCTGTCACTTTCACTTGCTCGGCTGTCTTTTAGTCCTCATGATTTGGCTGTTTGCACTCCGAGCTGATGGAGGAATATTTGAATGGAAGGGTAGTAAATGAGGATGATTTGCCTCCTATAATTCCTCTCCCTTGTCCCATTCAAGTTTTGACCAAGGTCTTTGCCACAGTTCCTTGCTTTTATCCTTTATTCCTGCATTACATGCACATTAGATCACAAAGCAAAATATCCAACTCTAACTCATCTCATAAACAAAATATAATAAAAAGTATGCAATAAGTTGTGATAATAGTTGGTTTGACTAATCTAGGAGGTGAATTAAGGCCAATTAAGGCCCATATAATTACCCAATGATGAGGCTCATCATCACCTCCTACTGAAATTGTTGCTCATCCTCTGAGCAACTTAGTTAATGTCCTGTCATTCATGGCTCTAGTAGCCTCTCTGACATCCCATGCTTCTACTGTGGTCTCTTCTTCTTGTTTATAGAAGCATGCTTTCATTTCTACTTCTTCCCACTACCTCTTCTTCTCTTCTTCTTTTCTCCCTTCTAGCATCCCTAGGAGTAGTGGTGGACTAAGTTTTAGGCCTATCCAATTGACCTTCAACCTTTGCATTGATTGCTTATACATAGGTGCCCTGTTGAGTGCCTCTCTAAACCTTTGAGGGGAGTGATATTCTCTAATCTTCAAGTTGTGTGGTAGTGTTTTCCATCTCCTTTAGCAAGCATGTATATTATCATCTCTTAGCAACCTAAACATATCCTCAAAATGTGAAATTGATTGCTCTTGGGAAGAAAGATATCTAGGTTCCAGCTAAGGATCAATTGGAATTAGATTATGGGTGTTGATTAGGGCCATGGGATTTGATTGTTTAGCTCTGATCAAAAGAGGTTCATTTTCATCTCTAGCCAATATTCTTTTCATATCTGTAGTCATTTAATTATCATGGTTCATCGAATATGGCAAAGCCATTAATTGTAGATCTCCTAGCTCTGCATTAGGATCCCAAATATTCATGTCTGTGAGGGCCATGTTGTGCAAGTAAAACTTAGCCATTTTTGCCCTATCCTCTAGTGCACTTTGATCACAAAGATCAATAAACTACCTACTGTCCTGAGATGGCATGGTGCCACTTTGTGCTAGTATTTTAATATGAAATTGTAGCCATTGTTCTCTTAGGTAAAGAGCATAGGATTTAGCTAGCATCCTACACTGGATGGCCTCCAAGGAGAGGCTAACCATACATGCTAGTTGGTTTTCCTTTTCCTACAGTTTTCCTCTCAGGGGGCTCTGGAGACATGCTAGGTGACTCCTCCTTGTGTTCTTCCCCTTCTGTTTCAATGCCTTCTTCCTCTCTAACAGAAGGACTAACATCATAGATGACAATTTTGATGTCATCCTCTGCTGGTAAGTTTCTAAAGGCTGACCATTTTTGTTAGGCCCCTATACAACTAGTGTAACCCCTTATTGTTATTAGTACAACCCACTTATTATATTGATGTACCCATGTAGTGCCCATGTTGTTACTATTGTGCCCCATAGAAGCCCACTATTGTTATTATTGTGCCCTTACATTATTATTGTTATGTCGGCTCTGATTATGTTATGACCCCTTGGACTCCTATATATAGAAAGGAGGTATTTTCATTTGTATCATCCAAGAATTATTCATTTATGTAATGTAAAGGAGGTTTCCCCCTCAAAGAGGCTGAATTCTACAGCGTTGATCTATCTTTTCTTGAGCATTTGGTATCAGAGCTTTGGATTCTAGGGTTTCGCTGCTCCAAATAGGTCACCATGGAATTTTTGTTATAAATATTTATCTACGATGTTTCAGAAGCTAAAAATAAACCCCATTTGAGAAGGAATCACGCTGAACCTTGGGTTTGGATTTCAGAGCTTTTCGCGCTATATTTGCGGAGATACGATCTGAGGAAGTTGGTCTTTTGCTGACTCCTGAATTACATTCCAAACAGGTGACCTGGGGAAAATCGTCATAAATTTCTCTTTGAGCATCAGATTACAATTTCGTCAGAAGCTATAGAAAGAGGATGGACTGTAGTTTCTTGTATATATTTTTCAGAGCCAGAGGTTGAAACAGTGACTCGTGGCATGTCATACAAGTTCGCTCTACTAAACTAGTCTATAATCAGGTCACTGTGCAAGATTTCGCATAACTCTTCCTTGGAGAATCCAATTTGGATCAGACTGGTGGCATTGGAAAGAGGACGCAGAGGGATACTACAAGTCACAATTTCAGAACTTAAAGATCTGAAAGTACAGAGTTACAGTCGTTTCAAGATCGAGCTCCTAAAATCAAGAAAAATCAAGATGAGGAAGTTTGATAGCAAGGATCTGGTAAATTGGATACTTCAGATGGAGCAATATTTTGATCTACATAGTGTAACATTGTTACAAAAGGTATGTATTGCATCTTCATATTTATAATCGGATCAATTTTTATGGTATGAAGAGCTTTGTTCTCGTAAACAACTTGTTACGTGGTCAATTTTCACGGAGGAAATGATAGCACATTATGAGGATACAAAGAGCAACACCACAACAATTGGAAAGAGTAAAAGGGCTTTGTGACATAGTGGAAAGCAAAATTATGGAAACCAGAAAGCATACCCCTCACAACTATAAAGATGGAGGAGTGTTATTTCTCCTAGCCTTCCACAACCTACAAGGGTTACACCACAACAATTGGAAGAAAAAAGAGAAAAAGGGCTTTGTTACAATTGTGATAGCAAATGCACTAAAGGTCATAAGTGTGTTGAGAAGAAACTATTTTACATAGAATATGAAGAGGAGGAAGAAAAGGATCAAGAAACATCAAAAGAAGAGGATATACGCCAGGACCCCAACCCAAAGAAAGAAGAAATTAATCAGACCATATCTTGTAAAGCATTAGCAAGAATTACCACTCCTCAAACTATCAAGATAGAATGACATATCAAGAAGAAAAAGGTGCAAGAAGTGAAAGATTACATCGAGAAAGAAGAAATGAATCCATTCATATCTTGTAATTCATTGGTCGAAATTACCACTCCTCAAACTATCAAGATAGAAGGACATATCAAGAAGAAAAATGTTCAAGAAGTGAAAGATCACATCAGGCATCAAGAAATGAATTCGACCATATCTTGTAAAGGATTGGAAGAAATTACCACTCCTCAAACTCTAGAGATAGAAGGACATATCAAGAAGAAAAAGGTTCAAGCAGTGAAAGATCACATCGAAC
>APFE030677472.1:39280-53071 GCA_000404065.3 Pinus taeda
TGACCCCTTAGACTCCTATATATAGAAAAGAGGTCTTTTCATTTGTATCATCCAAGAATTGTTCATTTATGTAATGTAAAGGAGGTTTCCCCCTCGAAGAGGCTGAATTCTAAGGCATTGATCTATATTTTCTATCTTTTCTTGAGCTAGTTTCATAACAATTTTATAGGGATATTGAAGTTTTGGAGGGCATCCTCAATGAGGATTCTGATCAAACCATGGTGATCCAACTATTGGGAATTCCCTTCCTTTACTTTGTTGCTAGATTCTACGAGTGATTGCATCAAGAAATAGGGTATGCCAAGTCTTTGGTGAATTGGTGTTTCTACCCCAAATCTTAGTTCTTCAAGCATCCTAAAATGGTAGCCATAAACAGCACTGTATCTACCCTCATATGAGATATATTTGATGAGTTGGTAGCCTACCTCATTCCATGGGTATGGCAAATTGTCCCTCCTTACTCCAATTTTATCCTCTATGGGTTCTTCACCTTCTAAAACGAATTTCCTTTTTGCCACCTGACTGTTTGATTTGTCTTCTTTTCTCCATGCAATTCCTAGGGGAAGTGTGGTGACCCTACTGATGAACTCTGGGGTCAAATCTATAGTGAGCCCTCTAACTATAAAAATGGCATGGATTCTGTTGTGTTGAGTGAGGTAATAAGAAAATTCTTGAGAAAACAGAGTTTCCTGTGTATGTAATCCACTAGCTTTTTAGAGGACTTCTAATTCATTTGCTTGTAAATGGGGATGGATTTTTAGATCCTACCTCTTTAGAATGGTGGCAGTGGACAATTCTCTTGATGTTCCCTCTTGAACCCCTCTCTGCTTATCCTGTAGATTGCCTCTGTGTATCTTGTAAACTGCTCTTGTAGACTGTTCTTGTAGGAATTCTATTGCAGAACAATGGATCCTTGCTTCCAGTGGGTGGCCAGAGTTATGAGAGCTACTTGAGTGAGGGAGTTTCAAGGAGGTGGAATGCCTGAATGCATGCAAATGATGTTTTGTTTCCCTTTATACCACCTCATCATTCCCACTCCTTGTAACCAGCTCCCACGGTTGTTAAATCCATAGTTAACCACTTCTTGTCCTACTCCTCCTTTGTTCTTTGAGTTGATTGCAGCCATGTGTGAGAGTGTTGGAAATAATACTGAGAGGGGGGGGGGGGGTGAATCAGTATTATTTAATCAGTAAATATTTTTCATTTCCATACTTAGATACATATACGCTACTTCAGTTAAGTGAACCCGCGTGCATACGCGACTGTGTCTAATGCAACTAGCGTATATCTAGATTATTTATGATTTAGATAATCCATTACATTTTGATCTTTAGATAATGCATCAGAACTTAATTGACCATATGAACAGTAAACAGAAGCAGTAAAACAGAACAGATCATCACACTCAAGAAGCACAAATGAACACCATGATATAAGGTGGAAACCAAATGTGGGTGAAAACCACCTGTTGCAAGTCGTCTCAATCTTCTTTAATAAGAAACTTCTTTTACAATGTACTAGTGCAGTCCTTTACCAGTATGCAGGCTGCAGCCTGCAGAGAGCTACAACCCTCTCTCATTCTCCAGCTTCTTCTGGAAGGGAGCTACAACCCCCTTTAGCTCTTGTACTAGCTAAGATACTAGTACGTAGGCGCCGGCCTACAATCTTCTCTCCTCCAGGTACCACGTTTCATTAATTTTCAGACTGGATACACTGAAGCACAACTATATAATCTGAAGGCCACATTTCATCCAATTTTCATACTGGACCCATCAATATCATTGAAGCACACAATCAATCAACACTAGCATTATCAATCTCTGAATCACCCAATACTGAATCACTGAACCCTGTCAACAAGAAGCAGTCACCTAAACACAGAGCAGAACCCTGAACTCTGTAACACTATTCAGAACCAATTGTATCATCAAAATCATGCTTTAAAGTGCATACGCTACTTGGACAAACCAATCTCGCGTACATACATGCTTTTACCAAAGCCAACCCACGTACAGATCTATGAATATTTAATCATGACTTGCACTGATTTCAGACTTAAGTTATGCCCAATTCATTACATGCGACAGCATACAGATCTATAATAAGTATAATCAACTATAAAGAGATAGTTCATTTCAAACCATTTGATCCCAATTTCTCCTTAGATCTTGTTCTCCATCAACTTGTGAGATCTCTCCTTAGCTTAGATCAAGAAACCCATAACCTGCATACTGTATCTCATCCTTCATCAGATATTCAAGACTTTCTCAATCATTTTGCCTAATGATCTTCTTCTTCTTTTATAGTCTTAGGCCTTTTACAATACCACGGTCCAAAACCATAACAAATCAATACCATGGACCCAATACTAGGGATCAACACATCTGACGCGATACTATGGTCCAAAATCATAGGTTCAAATACCAAGGACTAACTACCATGGACCAAAAGTAAGTTCTCCAATATATACGCGCTTTTCCTTGCATTAAAGTGCGTGTATATGCATACGCACCTTGGGAACATCCAACCCGCGTGTATATGCGGCTTCGTCAAAGTGAACATGTGTATATATATTTTCTCTTCATTCTTGTAGTCTGATCATCAAATCCTTGTTGCTGTCCTTCTGCACTATGATCTGTCATTTGTGTGATTTGCCATCAAGGACAACACTGGTCTCATAATGCCAACAATATCCCCCTTTGGACTTGATGGCAAAGCTAACTTGTCACATTTAGTACTAACATCTGATTCCTTTGAGCTGTCCTGTATCCTGTGCATTCAGTCACATCTGATATCTCTTCTGAAGATTTATCTAAGAGAGATGTTCTTCTATGAGTGGGTTTCCATCAAGTACAACACATGCACCATAATGCCAACAATCTCCCCCTTTAGACTTGATGGCAAAGCTAACTTGTAACATTTAGTACTAACATCTGATTCTTTGAGTTGTCCTGTATCCTATGCATTCAGTCACATCTGATATCTCTTTTGAAGATTTATCTAAGAGAGATGTTCTTCTATGAGTGGGTTGCATCAAGTACAACACATGCACCATAATGCCAACAATCTCCCCCTTTGGACTTGATGGCAACAACACCAAATCACTCTCCCCCTTTGACATCAAGGGCAAAGGGCGGACCAAGATATTCACTTTCTTTGATAAACATCCCGCTAACCATACTCCCCCTGAGTACCTGTTGAAATATCTTAATGAACTCCCCCTTTGTATATGCCAAGGTGTATCAATCTGATCAAGCTCCCTCTGAGTACATGCTGAGTCTCTGCACTGCTGAAATGCGTTGTTCATGCTCCCTTTGACTGTAGGCAAGATCTGCAAAAATATGTTCTAAGAAGAACATGACTCTATTATAAGTGACCTTCCTATCACCAAAGACTCATACATCCATCTCCCATCCAAGTGGGACTTGACTCATCCACCCAACCAAGTGGGAATACATTAGAAATTTACATATGATGACCAAATACATTACATCTTCATCCCAAGCATAGTGGGGAAACCAATATAGGCCGTTACGTGACCTTGACCATTAGAAGAAATATCACAAAGAAGAGATACATGACATAAAGACGAAATATCTAGACCAAGACTATGAAAGTCATTAATATCAGCAGCATCTGTCAATCACTATTTAGATCAGCAACCATGTTCTCCTTCTGTTCTCCCTGATCTGCCTGAAATTAAAACAGCTTGTGTACACGAACTAAGAGATTCTAAGGTAATGCCAACAATGCATTATTAGAAGTTTATCTGCTCCCCCTGAAGCTGTGCCAGTTGGTCTCTGTCATACTCATATCAGACTCTTCTCACCTTGATTCTAGCCCACTGATTTCATTCAAACCAACATATACGCGATTGTATCCATAGAAACACACGTATATACGCGGATATTCCTCATAATACTCGCGTATAACTATTTCCATATCAGCAACCTGCAAATGTCCTGTACCAAGGTATGTCTGTATATAGAAATCAATTCAACCTTTTGAACAACATCTTAAATCATTCACATTATTCCATATGTGAAAAACACCATAGTCATCATCATCAATATCTGCATGACCATCCATGTAACATTACACGGGAATATCCTTCATCTAGTAATCATTAATCAACATATGTGAGAATCAACCTATCATCATATAGGTAAGAGCATATCTCCAATAATACCATGTATCCAGCACTAAGTATCTAGAGCTCAAGATTTTGTCAAGGTTTCTTTATATCATCAACATCAACAATCCTCATCCACATGATCATCAAGAACTATAGGAATCCCGCATCATAACTGTATTTTATGCATATGAAGACAACAACATATGAGAGACTCAACATCAAGTAATGATGTTGTGTATTCAATCTTTGTACTTATGAAGATCACCATGTAAGCATCATATATGCACCATCAATCCACAAATATGATCTGAACATCAACTACGTAGCCCTTAAGAACCATATGATATTTTGTCATGGTTAACTCATAACCATATCATAGCAAGATATATCATTTAGCCATATAAGCATCATCACCAAGGATTACTAACCATAATGCCAACAATGCATTGTTAAAGGCATGTGCTCCCCCTCAACCTGTGCCATCTGTTTACTGTTAGATTTGTTCATGCATATATCAGAAATAAGCATCAAGACATCATCATCATCAAGTTAGGGTCAAAATACTTCTAAACATCTTACAAGTATCAAGTCATTTCCACACATCCTCAACAGACTGTAATTATTAACCAATAGAGCAAATAATGGACTGAATCATATCAGACACTTTTTCTGAGCCTGTCCCCACTACTTTTCCTCAGACTGACATATACGCGACTTATCTTTATGAAACTTGCATATGAGATTCAGGACACTGAAGTTGAACATTTTCAGCTCCCACTGAGTTAGTTATGTCTGTGCTGTGCTGCATCTGAGTACTTTGTGCGGTGCTGCATCTTTCTGACTGAACTTCCTTCTTCTTCCATATCTTCAAGTGTGATGATGATTTCTCCTTTTGGTGTGATGTCCGTACTTTGTTCCTGCAATCCTTTGTGATATTTCCAAGCTTGTTACATGCATAACATCTTACATGTTTCATATTCCTCCTGTAGCAATCAGCAGCCTTGTGACCAAACATATTGCAAGAAAAAAAAATATCCATTAAAGTACCTGGAATGTGATGATCTTCCTGTGAGATGATCTTGAACCATTCTTCTTCTGCATCTAGCTGCAACATGTCCAAGATTATGACATTCATAACATTCAATATTATTCATCAAAGTAAATGGCCGACTATCATTTCCATAGTTAGGAGTAAAAGATTTTCTTTGAATAATCTCTTTTCTTGATTGTTGTTGGGGATGATCTCTCATTTTCTTGTTGATCACTTTAGGTTTCTCTTTAGAGTTCCTTGCTTCTCCTTGTGAGCTAGATTCACCTTCAATAGGTTCATGAAAACCAAGACCAGTTTTGATAGCAGGAGATCTTTGACTACTAAGAATGTCATCCAAGATTTTAGTACTATCTTGAAATCGTAAGAGCTTATCCTTTTCTTCTATTTTATCCTTTAGAATATTTACCTCAACTTGATGTTGCTCTTCCTTTTCAAGATACTGCTTCTTCATGTTCTCTTCAGCATTTCTTTCTTCTTCCAACTGATCTCTTAGATTGAGAATCTCCTTTTCTTGTTCTTCATTCACATCCTGCAGCATTTGACGAACTCTGGAGGTACATTCCAGCTGTGCTTTTAAATTGATGACTTCGTTTTCCTGTTTTTCAATAGCTTGAAGTAGATCTTTATTCTACTTCTTTGCTTCTTCAAGTTCTTCCTTTAGTGAGAGGGTCGTAGCTTCAAGACTTTCATAATTACTGGATCTATCTCTGAGTTTCTTGATTGTTGTGTTCTTTTCATTGACTTCTTTTCTTAGAGATGTTACTTCATCATGTAACTTTTGATATTTGTCCTTGAATAACTTCCTTATCTTGCATTCTTCCTCTTGTTGGTCTTTTAGCAACTTTTGATATTTGACCTTGAATAACTCTAGATGGGATTTTAGTCTGGTAGCTTCTTCTTTGGAGTCAGCTTCCCTTTTGTTCAACAAATCTTGTTGATCTCTAATTTTTTCTGTCAATCTTTTAAATTCTGCCTCTATTTGATATCTTTCTTGTTCACCCATAAGAGCAAATTCAGTTGTTTTGCTATAAATTTCATCTTTTCCAAATGGATAGATAGCTGGAACATCATAGGATAACAAATTCATACCTGATAGTTCATCTTCATTCTGAAATGATTCTGAATCTGAAGAGCTTCTTACACCTAATCCCCAATCGATTATCCCACTGTCATAGTTCTTTTGAGATGTCTTCTTCTGCTTATGTGCTTTCTTCTTAAGCTTCTTTCCCATTGTTCCAAGGATCTCCTTCAAGCAATCGATCTCCTTCAAAAGGACCCGCTCTGATACCAATTGTTGGAAATAATACTGAGAGGGGGGGGGGTAATCAGTATTATTTAATCAGTAAAACTTTTTCATTTCCATACTTAGATACATATATTCTACTTCAGTTAAGTGAACCCGCGTGTATACGCGACTGTGTCTAATGCAACTAGCGTATATCCAGATTATTTATGATTTAGATAATCCATTACATGTTGATCTTTAGATAATGCATCAGAACTTAATTGACCATATGAACAGTAAACAGAAGCAGTAAAATAGAACAGATCATCACACACAAGAAGCACACATGAACACCATGATATAAGGTGGAAACCCAATGTGGGTGAAAACCACCTGCTGCAAGTCGTCTCAATCTTCTTTAATAAGAACTTCTTTTACAAGGTACTGGTGCAGTCCTTTACCAGTATGCAGGCTGCAGCCTGCAGAGAGCTACAACCCTCTCTCGTTCTCCAGCTTCTTCTGGAAGGGAGCTACACCCCCTTTAGCTCTTGTACTAGCTAAGATACTAGTACGTAGGCGCCGACCTACAATATTCTCTCCTCCAGGTACCACGTTCATTAATTTTCAAACTGGATACACTGAAGCACACTCTATAATATGAAGGCCACATTTCATCCAATTTTCATACTGGACCCATCAATATCATTGAAGCACACAATCAATCAACACTAGCATTATCAATCTCTGAATCACCCAATACTGAATCACTGAACCCTGTCAGCAAGAAGCAGTCACTAGAACACATAGCAGAACCCTGAACTCTGTAACACTATTCAGAACCAACTGTATCATCAAAATCATGCTTTAAAGTGCATACGCTACTTGGACAAACCAATTTCGCGTACATACGCGCTTTTACCAAAGCCAACCCGCATACAGATCTATGAATATTTAATCATGACTTGTACTGATTTCAGACTTAAGTTATGCCCAGTTCATTACATGCGTTAGTATATAGGTCTACAATAAGTATAATCAACTATAAAGAGATAGTTTATTTCAAACCATTTGGTCCCGATTTCTCCTTAGATCTTGTTCTCCATCAACTTGTGAGATCCCTCCTTAGCCTAGATCAAGCAACCCATAACCTACATACTGGATCTCATCCTTCATCAGATATTCAAGACTTTCTCAATCATTTTGCCTAATGATCTTCTTCTTCTTTTATAGTCTTAGGCCTTTTACAATACCACGGTCTAAAACCATAACAAATCAATACCATGGTCCCAATACTAGGGATCAACACATCTGACGCGATACTATGGTCCAGAATCATAGGTTCAAATATCAAGGACTAACTACCATGGACCAAAAGTAAGTTCTCCAATATATAGGCGCGTTTCCTTGCATTAAAGTGCATGTATACGCATATGCGCCTTGGGAACATCCAACCCACGTGTATACGTGGCTTCGTCAAAGTGAACATGCGTATATATATTTTCTCTTCATTCTTGTAATCTGATCATCAAATCCTTGTTGCTGTCCTTCTGCACTATGATCTGTCATCTGTGTGATTTTCCATCAAGGACAACACTGGTCTCATAATGCCAACAGAGAGGACACCCTTTTGTATGTGATGATTGAATGAAGGTGGCCAAGTTAACTGGCCACCTTTTCACTTACAAATCAACTACCTCATAACCTTTACAACTTTTGATCAAAAATGCATATGAGTGAATGAGTGGGATACTTACCTGTGGTCTCGATGCCATGTTGTAGTTTTTTGAGGATCACAGGTGTTGTGTTGTTTATTTGTTGCATAGTCATTCTTCTTCCTCCTCTGCTATCTATTGATGGTTTTTGTGACTGCAGATCTGACGTTGCTGCTATTGTGTAGCTCCTGGATTACCACTTGGAAATGTTTGGTGTCTCCCTTAGAATTTCTTGATCATGTTGCTGGATGGTGCTATGAGGATGTTGTAATGAATGGACAGAGGAAGTAGGAGTGTGTGTGAGTGAAGGGATGATGGAAATGGATGAGGTGAGGGGTTAGATCATGTCTAGAATGAATTTTGGGGACCTAACCAACCTACCATTCAGGGGATCCTGTAGAAAACACAATCTTCACCTTAAATTTAAGCAATGAAGTAAAAAAACAATGGAATTGATGGAGGGATGCATGGTAAGGAGTGGAGGAGATGAATATATGTGAGGCAGGGTTCCCTTTGGATCTTCTTTTATTATTATATTTGTTTTGAAAAACACCTAGGCTGCCTTAGAGAGGTTTTCACCCTAGATATCTACCCAGGGTGCCTCAAGGAAGGTTTTCACCAAGGGATATTCTTACTCTTTTTCATTTTTTCTCATCCTTGGGCCGCCTTACGAGGTTTTCAACCCAAAGATGGGACTCAGGTGCCTCATGGAGCTTTTCACCTAAATCCTTATTCTTTTTTCTCTTTTTCAATGACCTGATGAGGGAGGAGCTAGAACTTGATTCAACATCATCACTGTATTATTGATATTGTCAATGAACTCTTGTTTTGATAAAGGCCTCTTGTACATTTTCAATCGGTGTCCATTAACAAGCAATGGAATGGCTTCTTCATCTATAGTTCTGATTTGCACTAAACCATTATCATGGCATCTTTCCACCACAAAGCTCTGAGCCATATTGTCCTTAGCTTGCCCTTGAAGTCTTTATATCTAGAATCATATAATAATGCCCAGTATCCCTCTTGAAATTGCTTCTCCTTAATATGTTTGTCATGCCAGATCTTCCTCTGAAGCTGAACTATCTCTGTATGTAGGAGGGCCTGCATTCCGAATTCATCAAGCCATTCAAATGGAACAATTTTTCTTTATGTGCATGACTCAGATCCAAATCTAGTTGGGATGCCATCCTCAATGTGTTATATTCAAACTCAATGGAAAGAAAAGACTTTTTCCCATAGACCATCTCATAGGGTGTAAATCTAGTGGTGGTCTTCCATGTTGTATTATAGGCCCATGTGGCCTCAACTAGTCTTTTTGCCCAATCCTTCCTGCTACTGCTCACTATCTTGGTTAAGATGTTCTCCAATGCCCTGTTGGTCACCTTCACTTGCCCATTAGCTTGTGGATGATAAGGAGTGGAGGTCCTATGCTTGATTTTATGATGGCTGAGCAGTTCTTCAATCATGCTGGAGGTAAACTGGCTGCCTTGGTCTATGACTAGGTCTCTAGGGTACCCAAATTTGTAGAATACATTCTCCCTTAGGAACTCAACCACCTTCTCTTATGTTATTGCCTTAATCACCTTGGTTTCATCCCACTTAGTCAAATAATCCGTGCACACAATAATGTACTGCTTTTGCTTTGAAGGATGGTTGATAGGCCCAATGAAGTCCATGCCCCACTTGTCAAATGGCTCAAAAGTCACTTGAGGTTGTAGAGGCATTTCATCTATTGGAGTAGGCTTTCCCATCCTCTAGCACCGATCACACTGAATAATGTACTTTTTCACATATTGATGAAGATTAAGCCAATAATAGCCTGTTTGCAACACTTTGAATGCTGTCCTCTTTGCTGCAAAGTGACATCCACAAGGCCCATCATGATAGGTTAGAAGAATGTCAAAAACTTCATCTTCCCTTACACACTTTTCAAGATTTTATCTGGGCCATGTTTGAACAAATTCCCCCCAATCCAGGTGAAGGGGGTACTTTTCCTAACTATCTTTCTCTTTTCTTTGTAGGGGAAGTTTGGTGAGAATTGTGCTGATACAAAATAGTTTGCTATATCAACAAACCATGGGGAGAGAACTGAAATAGAAAACAAATGCTCATCTAGTAACTAGTCATCCACCATTCCTTCTTCTCCTGCAGGAAAATTCATCCTAAACAGAAAATCTGGAACAACATTTTCCTTACCAGGCTTATCAACAATAGTTAGATTAAACTGTTGTAATAAAAGCAACCATTATAATTCTAGCATTCACATCTGGTTTGTTCATTAAATATTTGATTGCAGCATGATCAGTATGCACAAATGTTTGATAGCTGATAATGTAATGCCTAAATTTGTTTAATGAATGCACAACATCCAGGAGTTCCTTTTCGGTCAAAGTATAGTTTAGCTCAGCCTTTGACAGGTTCTTACTGATAAAATAGATGGCATAGGAAAATTTCTCCTCTTCCTAACCAAGGATGCTCCTATGGCTTTGTGTGAGGCATCAACATGAATATGAAAAGGGAGGGCCCGGTTTGGGCCTCTAAGGATTGGTGCAGTGGTTAACTTACCCTTTAGAATGTCTAAGGCCTCTTGATAGCTCTTTGACCATATAAACTCAGAATCTTTGGCCAACAACCCAAACAAAGGAGAGACCAACTTGCTGAAGTCCTTTATGAACCTTCAGTAGTATCCAGCTAACCCTAAGAAACTTCTGACGTCTCTCTTCTTTTGTGGAGGTGGGACCCTTTGAATGATTGTTATTTTGTTTGGGTCCACCTACAGTCCTTGTTGAGATATTGAATGTCCTAGCACGATCCCTTCAGTCATTAAGAATTCAGATTTTTTGGATTGAGTGACAGTTTCATTTCAATGCATTTGTGCAATACTTTGCCTAGGTTAGTCAGGGCTTCTTGAAAATCATAGCCATAAGGTGTAAATTCATCCATATAGATTTCCACAGCATCATGTACTAATTCAGCAAAAATACTCAATACTGCTCTATGGAAAGTGGCAGGAGCATTGCATAGGCCAAAGGAAGGAGCCTATTGATCTAATAATGAGATCTTAGACAATTATTCAGGTATTACAGAATCATGTGCATGGATTTGCCTATATTACTTTGTGCAATGGATCGATAAGATTGCGAAATACATAAACAATGAAGCAGTTAAAGAACATAATATACAACACACATAAACACAACAAGTTTAATAAGGAGTTCACCCAACACTCCTAGGCTACATCTCCTAGTCCAGCCTTCAGTGGTGACCTCTCTATTATGTCTTCAGAAGTAGAGTTTTTACAAAAGTGAGCTCAATTTGATTCTCACATAACAGATACAAAACAACAAGGCTTCTCTTGGATCCCCCAAGTATTTTTGAGTACTCAAACTCTCCTCATTGAATCTCTATCTTTGTTTGCTCTCTGTCTCAACACTACTTGTCTTTGTTTCTGTCAATTTGTGGCTTTAAAGCCAATCGACACTGTCTTTTTGTTTCTCCTTCTCGAGCTCTCTAACTTCCCAGCCTCTATCCGCTTAGATCCCCCTTTGAGCGTTAGCAATCATTGATAAATGCTTTCAGGGATGGTGGCCACTTGTTCTGTAACGGAATGGACCATTGGGCCTTTGAAATCCCAAAAATAGTTGTTTTCTGTTTGCACAGAGAAACACAAAAAACACAAAAAATTATACCAAGACATTATTCATCAGACTTCAAATATTCATAAATCCGCACTATATTTCTATCGGGTCTGCCTTTATATCGTGCTCACATCTCCACCGTTGATCTGAGGGACCTTGATCCAATGGCTGAGATTCATATTAGGCGGCTCATGCATATGGGAGTTAATCACTCGAAAAGGGTGGTTTTCTCTCTCCAAGGCCTGGACACGTGGCAGCTAGTGTACAGGCTCGAGCGAAACCTAGCAAAAACCTCTTACCGCCTTCAGTCCTTCCGAAATCTGGCTTGTTTCCTTTATATTAAAAAAATACATTAAACACTGAAAAACCTCGTAAAATGGCTCTAGACAAACTTGAAATATTATGCATATGTATTCATAAACCCTTTTGGGTCTGGTTTCATCGCATCAGCGCTTTTCCTTCGTATTTCATTTATTTAACAAAAAACACAAATACAAAGGAAAATGTTGTTTTACAGAACTCAAAATATATATGTTTTTATTTATAATCTCGCCGGGTCCGGCTATCGCAATCACATGAATCAACCCCGCTCCTCTGTAATTGCCGATTGCAATATCGTGATTCAACTTGGGCTGTCGATCTACGTGCTTGATCAACGGTCCTTGTTGACCCCACTGATCGTTGTTGCATATATAATGCAATATCCACCGATAGCCTCCGCTTGCTACTGCCGATTGTGGTTTTCCGATCGAATCTGGACCGTTGATTTTCCAGATTTGACATCTCCCATGCAAAGTAGTCTTAAGCCATCGATACTCTATTTTTCAATGTTTTCTCTATGTTTTTTTCCTCCCGATAGTGTAAACAGACTTTTTAAAAGGCTCTTCTTTCTCCATATTTTTTTAACTATATGAAGACTTAGAGGGTTTTAGGATCCATGTGGATCACCTATAGGCAAAAGTACCCCAAGGACAGGTGAATGTGGTCTTATCCTGGTCTTCTGGGCAGATTTGGGTTTAGTTATACCCACTGAATCCATCTAGGAAGGAAAAAAACTTCTTCCTTGCCAGGCCATCTAGCACTTGGTCAATGAAGGGTAGGGGAAAATGATCCTTCTTTGTGGCTTTGTTCAACTCCCTATAATTAACACAAATCCTCCACTTACCATTTTTCTTGGGAACTAACACTAAAGGAGAGACCCACTCACTGTCTAAGATAGGGTAAATGAATCCTGCATCTAGCAGTTTTTGCAGTTCTTCTTTGACTATGTCTTTAAGAGTTGGATTCATCCTCCTTTGTGGTTTCCTGATTGGCTTGCAACCTTCTTTGATGTATATGTGGTGAGTACACACTGAGGGGTGTACTCCCTTCATTTCCTTGTGACTCCAAGTGGAGGCTTCTAGGTTTTCTCTCAACATGTTGCATAACTCTTCCTCTTCAAGAGCAAACAGAGATGGATTACTTTTCAAATTTGTCTATGGTTTTGACACGGAGTGGGTTGGAATTGGCCAAGAATAAGTCAATTGGATGATTGTTCTGGGTTTCCCCTACTTCTTCTTCTAATGGTAATGAACTAGGAGTTGGACTTTGGAGCAGTTGTTCAATTAAGTCATCCTCATCTTGCTATCCTCCTCATATGGTTGCTTCCATAGCATAAAGTTGGGCAGAATAAACCTCATCTTCTTCCTCCTCCAACCATAAAGGTAAATCATGCTCTAAGGAAGGTTGAGCAGGAGGGTATAGGACTAACTATTTGGACATATGCCCATTCTTGATGGTCATATTCCCAGCTCTGCAGCTAATGTAAGCATTAGTTGTGGCTAACCATGGCCTCCCAAGGATGATAGAGTAACCATTAAGCTTAGTCTTAGGCTGGAGAACTAGAAAATCTGCAGGGTACTCCTAGGAGTCAATGGAGACCATCACATCCTCCACAATTCCCTTAGGGGTGACTGTGGAACGGTCTGCAAGTTGTAGAATTGTTGTGGTCTTCCTCAATAACCCTTGGAGGTTGAGCTTGAGCATGGTGT